>JAUYWI010124293.1:0-10172 GCA_034780595.1 Parotoplana pacifica | reverse complement strand
CCGAAAACATCGCTGTTGGTCTGGGACTGCTTATTCAGTGTATTCGCAGCAAACCATCATATCTGATGGCCGTTCCTCTATCCGCCACCTGAGGACCCACCCCTTTCCAGTTACAGCTCTGGCTCCCGAAGTTGAAATAACCCCGGAGAAGGGTTTATATACAATAAACTAATAACATTTTGTATCATAAACAATTTGTATTTAGAAAGTATTACACCACTGTAGATGCACTCATAGGGTGCCATTACCATATAGTTGACCAACTAACCAAAAAAGAAAAAGTCTTAGGTATCTTTATAAATCTGAAAAAAGCATTTGACAGTCTACACATACAGATCCTAACTGACAAATTAAATTACTATGGCCCTTTTAAAAACCTAATAAAAAGGTACCTAACAAACAGAAAAATATTTACATCTATCATCAACATAAACTCAAAATGTACTTAGATAAAATAAGGAGTACCGCAAGGTGGTGTTTTGGAACCATTTCTCTGTTCTCTACAAAACCACCAGAAATCAGACAGATTTCATCATGTGTCCTTTCAGATGGAGAAGCTCGGTTAGCAATGTTACTACTCTTCCAGGTGCCTACTGTGGTACTGATCATAGTATGCTTGTTGCAAATATCAAAATCAAGTTAAAAGCAATAAGCAAAGTAAAGGAACTTGTAAAGTTTGATGTAGATAGAATCGACAACAAGTATGTGACTGAACTCAAAAACAGATTTCAAGCCCTCAACATGGATGATAATGATCCGGATGATATGTGGAATAAGATCCGTGACACAATTAAAAGCTCGGCAGAAAACACGTTCCGAAGGCTGTCTGATGAAGCAGTTACTATTGCAAAAGAATGAAGCGAGGCCAGAAATAATCAAGAACATCACCCAAAACTTCAATGCAAAGTATGGCTCCATCAAGACATTGAACGATAAGATAGCAAATGAAGATAATGAAGTCAAAGTATGTTGGAAGAATTACATAGAAAACTTTATAAGAGAGATCCAAAAATCACAGAAACCTTTCAGGAAACTACCATCCTAGATGAACCTAGCATCCTGGAGACTGAAATCGGTGAAGCTATCAAGAATATCTCTACCAAAATACTTACCAATCTGTGCAACTCCATCTGGAAGATCAAAAGTTGGTCTACTGACTGGAAAAGATCGATCTATGTTTCCATCTTCAAGAAAGGCCACAAGAAGGAGTGCGGTACCTACCAGACAATTGCTCTCATATCACAAATCAGCAAAGTTATCCTCAAATCCAGGAAAATCGGTTGGATTATTTCCTGTTCCCACAATTACCAGATGAACAACCTGGGTTTAGAAAAGGCCGTGGTATAAGAGACATTATAGTAAATCTTACGTAGCTCATTGAAAAGTCCAGATAATATAATCAAGATCTTATCCTGTGTTTCATAGACTACCAGAAAGCCTTTGATCACTCGAAGCTCTGGAACGTGTTAAGCGAAATGGAAGTTCATATGCACCTGATTGTCCTTCTGAAAAATTTCTATACAGACCAAGTGGCAACGGTTAATACAGAAATCGGTAAGACTGAGGCGTTTTCCATTGAGAAAGGCGTGCGACAAGGATGTATTCTCTCTCCAACCCTGTTCAACATAATGAGAGATTTTGTTGATGATCATGATATGAGCATAAACATAGGAGGAAGATACATCACCAATCTTTGAGTGTCACTGAGTCAGTATCTGCTTTTGAGCCTGATGAAATGGTCCATCGTATCGATGACTGAATTGCATCGCTTTCAAATTTGGGAATAGACTTCAAATCCTTTTGCTTGTAAGCATTAGAGAGAGGGCTGTGTCCCGTTTTGAGTTGGTATAGATGATGATTTCTTGAAACTTTCTGAATGTTTTAGGTTTACTGTCTGAGGTGATCTACAGTGTTTTAATAGCTTCTTGGAACGCGATGGGGATCATTTTTGGACATTGGTCTGCCAGGTGATCGATGCCGCAGTGTGTGGTATAAGGGAACCATTGAAATGTAGTTTTTCTGCCAATTATCTTATGGCTGGTCTTCATTCGATTCCAAATTTTGTCAAGAGTGCCATCTTGGGTTTTATTGGTAGATACTCGCCATGGATCAGTATACACGATGGTGTTGCCTTTGAGATGTTGGGTCCTATCAAGGCGTGTTTGATTGCTTAAATCTCTGTTATGTAACTAGAGCTGAATTGGCCTGCTGGGAAACATAATGAAATATAATATAGATGTTTTATTATCGAAAATAATTATTTAATTTAACATCATTAAAATTGTTTTATTAGTTCGTAGCAATGAAAATTACCATAACTCTATACTAATGCCTTTATGAAAATTGGAGTGATTCACCTACATAAATTAGACAAGTGTAGTAGCTAATTGTTTGCATAATCATTCATTTTAATAATAGGAAAATACCAAACTGTTAAGGACATATACCATGTAGAGCCAAATAGGTAAAAGTGAATTTAAATTCTATTTTATTGATATATATATATATATATATATATACCTACCTAATTGGACAAATAAATTTTTCATTATAAGTAATGGACTGTAGCTCTAAATATTATTAGTTAGTTTGTAGCTAAACTATTTAAGGTAGTGTAAATTACAGGCTACAGGATTTACTTGCCAATTTTGCTATATATATTGCCTAGTACGAAATAAAATTAAAGTTTCATCTGAATTTAATTTTGTATATTGTAGGTACCTAAATTTAAATATATAGGTTATGTATAAAATATATGTGTGTGGAAGATTTTAAAAAATGAATATCAACTAACTTCACAATATACTGAAAAAAAGAAGAATATCAACTAACTTCACAATATAATTGACTATCTTTAATAAAACAAATTGTTTACTTAGTATACTTTTAAACAGCCAGCTACGTGCTTTGATTCTATTTTGAATCTGTTCTCCAATCTTACTACGACGTCGTGGGTATAGGCATCCCCGCATAGGTGCATTGACCTTCGCTTCTGGATAATAGAGATAATTTTACTCTTTCTATATTATAGGCCTAGTAAAAGTTTTAGATTGAATATTTATTTTATACCTATCTGAAAATATTTGAACTAGATATATTTTATATTATGTATTTTAAAAGAAAATCAAATGATGAAAGTATCTAAGTATTTTGAACGAAATGACAACGACTACAAATCTCGTTTCATAGTGTCCAATTTGGTTTTTATCTATAGGTACCTACCTAAATATCATATTTTTAGTGCTATGTGGCCGATTTTATCAGAGGATAATTATATTATTTTTATTTTTAACATCTAACCATTAACGCAATATAATCTTCGCTGTTGTTTCATATGTGGTTAGACTATTGCTACATATACATCAAAATTTCGAATATTGGAAAGCAACCTCATGTTTCCAGCCCACTTTAAAGACTCTAATAATTTGGAAGTGCTAATTACCGACTGTTCTGTTCTACCTGAGCTGTTGGATGATGAGTAGATAGAAGAAGCTGTTATTCTGATTGTAGCCTGATAACTGGGTTATATGTAGAAATGTCTTTTTGTGTCCTTATATCTTGATTCCTGAAATATTGCTTCAGTTTAATCATTTTAAAAGAATTATTAAAAATCAGATACCTACAAGTTTAGGTGTATTTTATAATTTCTGATGATGATTAATTGAATTTAGTTTAATCAAATAAACTTATTGTTACAAAACTAATTTCCTACAGTTAATTACTAGTTTTTTTATTCTAATATGGAAATAATTATTTCAATAGATACATATAAATATGTTTAGCAAGAGGGCGTAAAACACAATAATTTGTTACTTGTTTTGAGTGCACAGGTAGAATATTATTCTTTCACAAAAACATGATCAAACAAATCAATGTTTTGGCTAAGGTGATAACTCTATTTTATTATATGCGTCTGATAATGGGAGGGTCTAGAAATTTGGTACATGGGTACCTTGGAATGTTTTAAGGGGGACCTAGGGCCGATGACGTCAAAAAGGGCAAACGAATTGATTTTTGGCCAAAATCCATTAAATGGCTCTAAAATCTAAACCAAACATCAAATTATGTTCAAATTTGATATTTAGAATTAGAGAATTCTGGAGACATTAGAAATTATGTATTAGAAGATTGGATGGTTCACATTTATGGTTGCTGGTCTATGATGTCCACCATAACAGGACAGGTCCGTAAAATTCTTCAGTAGCGGTGGGTTATTACCTTCCCTCCCCCTTAACCACTTATTCTAAAATTGTTAGGACCGATGTCCATGAAAGTTGGTATGTTTGATGGAAATTCTATTACTGAGATTTTTTTTATATAAAAAGTTTTATGTTCGAATCTCCAAAGGTCACTTGACGGCCCTCTGAAAAATGAGGTTGGGCCCATATTGTCAAAATCTACTTTTTTTCAAAAATGTCAATTCTGAAGCCTAATAATTAATGTTTGGTAGATATACTGTAAACACTTGACTGTTGAAGAATATTCCAGGTTTCTGAAAATATTGATTTTGAACTAGGTACAACCTGAGAGCCAAAAACTATCGATAAGCTTCATTTTTTAATTACGCAAAAAACAAAGGAAACATTTTTTCAACAAAATGCACCGTGGGATATTCTGTTGGCAGATGACGTGGTTATGGGATTGGAGTCAGGGACAGGGGCAGAACATCGACTAAAAATGTGGAGAGCAGCAATGGAGGACGGTTGAATGCGTATACATAGAAGGAAGAAAACGGAATAATTGAGAGCAGACCCTAAATCAGTAAAGAATGAAGAAGTGAAAATGCAGGGAGAAAAGCTCAATTAGGTAGATGAGTTCAAATACCTGGTGGATCTGAGAAAGAGGTGAAGAAACAGATACAAGCTGGATTACTGGATTACTGGTGCTATATGTGACAGAAAAGTACCAGAAAAGGTGAAAAGTAAACTGTATAAGACAATGATGAGACCAGCAATGCTGTATGGGATGGAGACTGTGACACCTACAAAAGAGCAGGAAGAAAAGATGCAGGTGGTGGAGATAAAAATGCTTAGGTGGTATTTAGGACTGACTAGACTTGACAAAGTGAGAGGGTGACCATTGAAGAATTGAGAGGAAAATTGAAGGAGGTGAGACTCCGGTGGTTAGGACATGTTGTGAGGAGAGAACTATGTGTGTAGAAGAGTCAGAAAGATGAAAGTGGGGAAGAGGAGGTGTGGAAGACCCAAAACTAAATGAAAAGACTGTATTTGTGAAGATATGGAGCAAGTTGGGTGTCTGAGAGAATGATACAATGAATCGCAAGAAGTGGAGTAAAATGATCCGCACCAGCGATCCCCACTAAATGTCGGAAAAGCCAGAAGAAGAAGCTTTAAATATTTTAGCAAATGTCTTACGTGTTGATATTAATTTATATATAATAACCTGTTTTATTAAGATGTCTAACCGAATTCTGATTTACCATGACTTAACCTTTGCTAGTAAAATCTAGGTATTGTGTGTCCACAATTGATATTGAAGCGACTGAAATGAGGATTGACATTTTCTCTAGGTTGCAAACTTATAATACGTATGTTGGTTGATTTTGTCCTGATTGTATTTGGTCAAACTGGCGACCCTCTGTGAAAAGATGAAGTTGAATCTAAATATCAAAATTTACTTTTAATAAAAAAAAGTCTCAGACAAATTAATATATTTTAACTGACTTAATAATGGATCTCTATTTGGATCTCATATTTTGGATTTATATTTTATTTATACTAAGCGTGTAATTGTTACAATGGCATATATAAAGTTTATTTATTAGTCATTAGACTAATAAATAAACTTTATATATGCCATTTCATTTGATGTATTTTGGGCATCAATGTTGATAATTCATAGCATTATATACATATATTATCTAATAATTGAGAATCGACGAACTTTTTTAAAGACAAATTGTCTAAAGGGTTATTTTTTTGCTGAATCACTTCAAGAACTTGATATTCGGTTTCTAACTAAAATTAATTAATAAATGTAACACTATCAAAATATTACAATAAAGTTTTTTGATTTTTATCAAACTCAGAAAAGTGCAATAGTTTTGGCCTTACTTACAGAATATCTTTGTGACAATGAAAAGCATCATACAAGGATACAGAAAACAACCTGGTCTAATGAACTTGAAGAATATCATGGACCGAATGGAAACAGTGCAACCGATATCTTCAGAATCTGAGGGGATCGTGAATTGTGGGAGACACAGTTATCTGTCAGACCAGTCATTTCTTAAAGAAAATATAACTTCGGTCATGTGTTAGATAATCATAATCCGATCATCTGTTAAACCGGGCACCTGTTAGACCACATTATAATATCTCACAGATGACCGATATGCTATTTTCTATCGTTGACTGGTCTAACAGATGACCTGTCTAACAAATGACCGTCTAACAAATGACCGGTCTAATAAATAACTGGATCCTAAATTGAGGCAATGGACTTATCAGCGATAAATATCTATTGATGAAAACGTCGTTAAATCTGTATCATTTTGTATAAGGGCCAGTCCCATATATGTAAGTATAAATACTTGAGGGTTCCATATAGATATCATACTGTTTGAAGGCTTCCATATAGGTAACATGATATACATATAAGGACCACCTATACCTACCTATGTAGTTAGGTATATGAAAGATCCATCTCTATATTCTGTACTTATTTGTTTTAAGAAAGCTAACCATAGTCTGTGCATTTTTGGACTTTTATTAAATATAGAAATTAACATCTATAATTTTCTATAACTTACTTTGTTATGGCTTCTAATATACCTGTCCACTTGTAATTAATTTTTTTTAATTTGTTAATTGTTAAGAAAAAAAATGTTGTCCTGTGGATTGATTTTCTTTAAATGGATTCTTTGTTTAATATTTTTGCATATAAGATTTAAATTTTAAATGCATATCTTAAGACAAAAGGAGACCATTTTGTACACGCAATAATTTATTTTTACTTCTTTATAAATTTATTCGACCAGCGCAGCTGCCTCTGACTCCTTGGCTCTTATATCCTTTGGAAACCAATGATTTTTTGCTTTTTTATTGTCTAAATAAACTTTGATTTTGACTTGAATGGAATTGTTTGCTTCATAGGATGTAATGTCAATATTGTGTCTTGTAATAGGTACTATTAATAATTTGTATCTGTTTAAAAGAAATGGGACTCAAAACAGATTTGAGGATACATTTATAAAATAGCTAAGATAATTAGGTTCACTGTACGTTTTTTTTATATAAGAGAAGAATATAATCCATAAACATTGTTTAAAAGGGTAAATATAAAGTTTGTTTGAGTGAAATCTAAAATAGCTATTATTACCTTACTGAACTTGTTTATGTTGGTAATCAAAGAAAAAAAAGTATACCTTTACTGCGGATTAAATGTCTTTGATATATACCAATATAATATCAAAAATTTGGATTTACTGTAATAATGTTCTGTAATATTAGATTCTATTATTTTATTAAAGTCTAAAATATGTGATTTTTTTTTTTTAAATATTTAGAAAGTAATAAATCTTCCAAATAGTGTATGGATTAAAAAAGCAAATGAATTAAATTCTGAAACAAACCGCATACAAGTACATTGATTTATCATCAAAAATAAAAATGATATTATGTCATTCAATGAAGAATTGAAACAATAAACAAATTTCTATAAGATCTAAAAATTGTAGAAATTTTGTTTTACCTCTGTATAGTTTCATATTTAAATTTAGTATTGTATAAACTGCTTATCAATTTCTGTAAAAGTACTGTTTCTTGATAAAAAATATGAATCACGTTCTACAATGACTTACTTTGACTTTTAACATAATATTTTTGTAAAATTTTGATCCGGAATTTTCAGTTCTAAGAAATATTAATATTAGAAAGTTTTTACAAAATCGTAAAATGTTATCATATTTAATTGCAATAAAAAACGTTTATTTTAGAAAGGATCTGACGATTATTTTTCTTCAACGAAATAGTAATTTAATTTCCAAGAAATAAAATGCACTCAAAGATTTAAGAAATGAAATATACTTCATAAACATCAATATTAGCAGGACGTCCATCAGTATACTAGTTTTTTCGTGTGGGCGGAGGGATTTGTCCCTCATCAGCATAGAGAAGGATTCGAACTCGGGACCTTCTGATTAGCATGCAGGCATTCTATTCACACTCAAGATCTTTAAAAAAAGTTTTGAATGTAATTACACAATTTAAATACTCGTATATAATAAAATTAGCTAATTTTTTCATACCTCTCATTTTTTACTATGATTTTTTAAAATTTATATAAGTGCCCAGAATTGCAAATGTTCATGTGGCAAAATTTCCTCTTTTGACAATAGCGTTTGAAAATGGTCTGATATGTGTAGGTTCCTGGGTCTTAACTGTTATAACCGAGTTTTCGACATCTGTCAAAGATGGGAATAATCTTTAAGTTACTCCTGTAACCTTCTTTTAAAAAAAGATAGGCCAAAAAGGCCCTACTGATGATTAGCTCTCCCAAGACAAATTCCAACAATTCTTAAAATAAATAAAATTTGGTTAGCTATGGTATTTAGGTTTATATTACTTTAAATAGATGTTATTAAATAACTAGGTATTTCAGTAAATTAAATTATTTTTTAAAGATTTGGAGCTGACAAAGTAGTATCTAATTTAATTTTCTTTCATTTTTCTAAATTTAATACTACTAACACATATTACTCGTTTCTAGGCGGTTGCTACGGATTTTTATAATTACTTGGACATAAATATTAAGTGCCAAATTTCATTCGAATCGGTTAAAGTTTAGGGATGAAGAAAGAAAGAAAGAACAAACGAAAGAAGAAACTTTGCGGATTAATAACTACTCAAAAACCACTGAACCAATTTCTATGAAATTTGTTAAAATAGCAAATTTCACTCTACTGACCAAAATTGATTTTTATAGGTTTGAAATGAACGAATTTTAGATATCCAAAATTTAGCCCAATTTTCAGAAGTCCTATCCTAATCTGGCAATGCTAGCTAGCTCATAGAGCTAACCGCCATAGCTCTAGATTTGTTTTTCTCTAAACAATGCTTTATACTGAAAAGGAAATGGAGTCAAATAATTGATTATTTTAAATCGATTTAGCCATATTTATACTTTAAATTTTAAGGATTCTCACACTTAGGTATATGTAAGGGGCAAATATAGTTGGTAAGTTTATAATCTAAAAATTATGTTATTCAGCTACTTGATTGAGAGAGTGTATGGATATAAGTAGTGAAAGTAATTCTGCATAACAATACTAAACGCTTTTTTCATAAATTGTTTTGATTTTTTGTTTGTCAGAATCAAGAGCATTCAACAAAATAGCAATTACTGAGTGTGGGTACTTCATTTTTCAAACAAACTTAATATATTATGTAAAATGTAACTACAATAGAACACTTGGCCTGTCAGAGAAGCAAAAGCCTTCATTTAAATTATTAATACTTTTACAGGTTTGGCAATCTTTAGTTAATTAAATCTGCTAAACTTTTTAGTCGACAGATCCTTGGTTCATTTTTCTGACAACTAAATGTACTAAATTAATTTTCAAAATGAACGAGTTTTATGATCGTAAAGGAATTATATTAAACTACACATATATTCTATAAAAAGACTCTAATGCCATTTTTATATGCCAACTGAAAGTGTAACTTCTATCTTACTCTAAAATATTAAATATTTTATAAATTGTTGTTTGAAGAAAATACGTTAAGTGAGCAATTCTAAATAAACAAAGAAACCGGATGTTTGTGTAGAAGAATTGTATCTTAATTAGATCCTTTTTATCATTTTGGTCATCTTACAAGCATGTTTTTGTAAAATATTGTTCTTCTAATAAAGTTGATTTTAAATTTTAAAATATCTCATCCTAATCACTAATGGATTTATAGATTTTAACACCACGTTTAAAAAGCGGTTTTCTAGAAGGATTTCACCGTATTTCTTGTTACTGTTTTGCATTTTAACAACGTTACATTTTTCATTTCTAACTGGACTGTTTTATGGATTTGGATTTTGGATTTCAGATAAACTATATAGTACTTTCAATCGCCAAGCTTGATTGACCATCTTATCATGTTTCAGCTTGGGTGTAGAACAAGATGCACATGATTACGTAGTTTTGATTTGATCTTGAAAAG
>JAUYWI010124282.1:0-10173 GCA_034780595.1 Parotoplana pacifica | reverse complement strand
GTGAACACAGTGTAAAGTGGGTAAGTTAAGTCGGGAAGACAATCTCTCTGCTTCTGACAGAAGTAGGAATTGGGTCATTGATTTATAATTTCATTTATTTGGAACTGACTACAATAGCAATTGAGACCCATGGAATGAGTCACAGATACATAGAAAATTTATACTGGTTTTAATGTGCTCATTTAGTCTTTTATTTACGGGGGGGATATTACATACCAATATTATGGAGGGAGGGTCTAGCAAAGTAGTTTTCATCATTTGACAAGTTTTACTTGAATAAATGTAACAAAATAATAATGTGTTTTGTAATTAGATGTACTATGAACGGGGGTTTATCTGCTCTAGACATCTTGATAACAATCCATCATTACAAATAGAATGAACATTTTGTAACTATGTACACTATTTTGCCTTTTTCACTATTTACTACAAAGAAACAGTATGTTTCATGTTTGCCAGCTGTTTTAGCAATAATACGAGTTGTCGAATTTTAATTTTTTCATTCAAGGCTTTTCTGACTAAATAATTCTTGATATTTAACGAACCTGAAGTTGGAGAATTTAATGTCATTGTGTAATTTCATATATTTATAAAGATGCTCATAATATTGCTGGATAAATAGTCCATTGATTGCTAGACGAAATGATAGAGTAGGCGATAGTGCATATTTGTACAAAGGGTATCAAAATGAGAAAGCTAATCATTAATTGATTTTTGCCTATCTCGATAACAAGTTATTTGAAGAAACACAATTTGGAAATGTTTTTTTTTTGTAGCTATAGGACCCAAACAAAGCATGGCACGTTGTAGTTGCTTGGTACGTTTAAAGATATTCCAGCAACTAATTACCAGACGATGATTAATTTCTAGAAAATACATATACAGTATTGTATGACATGATAACACTCGATACTAGTGAGGTACTTGCTTAGTCATCTGTGCTACGTAACTATTACTTACTTATCTTAGTCATTGCAGACTTTATTCCAATATTTTGAGCCGTAAGTAGGTAGGTACCCTCATCATTATTCTATGACAAAAAATCCAAGGCGGCTCTCCGTTTTTGATGAATCACTTACCTGCCGGATAATTGCGACTTTTTGTGATTTGACTTCTAACCGCACAATTTCATAAAATAACGAGGCGTGTGTGGCAAGGTTGATCGCTTCATCTAAGAATCACCGCATATATCAGTAGATGTCAACAAGTACCACAGTATCAGAGATTTGATAGTAATCAATTTGTTTCAATGATTTATTTGCTATAATTACAGAAATTTTATTGATCAATATCATGAGTATAAAATACGCTATTGATCAATATTACCAGTATAAAATACGTTAATGACCAATATTACGAGTATAAAATATGTTATTGATCAATATGACGAGTATAAAATATGTTATTGATCAATATTAAACAAAATGTTTGCTTTCTACTCTATGTTTAATGCATTTTATCTGTTGCGAACGATACAATGTTTTCAATGTATATATTGTGGTGGACCTGGTATAGGGAGAAATGCCTCAACAGGGATGATCAAGAAGGAATGATTAAGAGAAGACACTTACATAAACATTTTGAGAAAGCAGGTTTATTGAAGCATGGTAAGTTATCATAAAAACCTTGAAAAGTGAAGATTGGAAGGTTATGACAAGAGCCAGTGAAGTGAAGTTTGAAAAATTATTAACAAGGCTCTTCTAAGTAGCGATTGGGAGGTTATTAAGAACACCCAGTAAAGTGAAGATTGCTCCCCAGTATATACAACCAGAAGGAAGAACTTGGTATCTATACTTTTCATGTCTTGGAAGTGAGGAGGAATTGAAGCTAATAGCAGATGCTTTATTTATCAGTGATATCCAAATTAAAATAAAAGAAACTTAATCTGTAAAAATTGAGGAAGTCTAATATCTAAGTATTTTTTAGGTTTTGAAGAAGTTAGGAAAGAAGAGACACAACAAAATAACCGAAATTTTTTAATCTGAAGTCTAGTTTGAAACAATAAATAAATTATTTTATTGATTCTAGAACTTATAAATTGCTCTCTTTCTAGAATCTTGTCTGGTGAATATAAATAATGAATACTGAAATCATACTGAATGCATCACAGAAAAGTTACTCCTACTATAGATATACCAATAATAAAATTTAAAATGTAGAAAAGGGGTTTGTCAACTTTAATTTGCTTTACAAGGGACAGGTTTAACAGAATATACCTTTTCAAGGAAATAGACCAGGAGCCCGGACCCTCGAGCCTAACCAAAAAGTTGCCTAAGGTTTGAGTATATAGACACCTAGTAATTGACTCCACATCACGAAAACTGGACGTCTGTCATTACTTTTAGGCTACACACATAACATTCTATGTTAAATTCTTATCTCTTAAAAAATTGCGTTTATAACTTTTATCCAATTGGCTTCAAATTTAGGATACTGACTGCTGTTGATATTACAAGTAATTAAAAAATTGGTGTTATTTTATAAAGTGATGTATTTTATATGCATGTTACTTGCAAGTAGTATTACATTTAATCATAATTTTAATAAAAAAATACCATGAAATAATTTTATGAAAATTCATTTCCCGTAAACATAGGATAACACCAATTTTTTTAATTACTTGTAACATCAACTGCAGACAGTATCCTGAATTTGAAGCCGACTAGATACGCCTGAAAATGTGATTTTTTTAAAGAGATAGAACGCACCATTTGATGCCACGTGTAGCCTCACTGCCCCCAATGTACAACGGCACACGTCTAGTTTTGGTGATGTGGAGTCAAGCACTAGGTGGCTATATACTCAAACCTTAGCCACCTCTTCGGTTAGGCTTGAGAAGCTGGTCTCCAGGTATAAAATATAAAAAATATATATATAATTGGTATTATAAGTACCTTTCTATGGTGTTGGCATTATTACAGGCTTTATTGATTTCAGTTTATTTATTTGTTTATCTACATGTCTGTCATGTTATATTTCATTTGGCTAATATTCTTGAATGATAGCCATATAGATTTTTAAAATTATAAAGGAAGTACATACATACAGAGCTTCGTTTCACCGATCGAAGCAGTAGAAAGTATCAAATTTGACTGTATGTCAAATAATTGCTTTTGTATACATCTAAAATGTAAAAGAATTATACTCCAAAAGAAAACAGCATTTTCTCTTAGCTCCGCTCTATTAAACGGCTGCAATGGAAATATGAATATCGAAATTTATGAAGAGTGGGACTTCTGTGTTTACCTTCCTCAATGACCATATTAAATTTGATTATATGCATATAATAAAAAAATAATTGCTGGTTGGATATGGTACCCTAGGCTGCTAAATATCTATAATAAAATAATTAGGTATAACTATTTTGACCAAGCACAGGTATTGCCTATTTTGTTTTAAATATGTTGGATAGGTAAGGGCGTGGTTTTGCAATTAATAAGAGTACTTGATAGAACCCGATTTTCTTTCCTGGGAGATATGCAGAAAAGTCGATAATAAATGGAGTTTTCTTTTGTTTGAAACTAAAAATCCAATTAATTAGGTAGGCTAGATGAAAACCGCTGAATCCCAAACATAATTGATTGTGATTCTTTTCCTCTTTTCTTTTGAGTTTTGTTTGGTAGAGATACTAACTACCCAGGCTACAGAATAGGGAGCAACTATAGAATTCTAGACAACTAACAATATTTTTCTTTTTTCTTTGGATCAATAAATTTATAATCACAGAAGATTCGCATCCTTCATTGTTAAGTTGTCTCCTTCCTTGTTTGCTGAGTAGAGGGATGTGAAAGGGGTATTGAGAATAGAAATCTAATGCTTCCCATCGATTTTGGGTATGGCTCTATCGCTATATCTTGTGTGATTTATGACTTGAATGGGAGAAGTTATAACGAAATTTTCTCATTCCTTTTCTTTTCTTTTTTGCTGTTGTTCTTTCATCTACCCATATTATTATGGATTATAGGCTAAATGGATTTAATAGAAACCTTTTTTCTATTTAGGAATAGCTTATACCCTAAAAAGCATCTACTAAAAGAATTTTTAGTGTAGGTACATAATTATAATTTGTATTTTATTTTAGCAAAGCAATGATATTAAGATGTAGCTCTACTATTTTATCAATATCTACTGATGTAAAATATCAATTTATTGACATTTGAGGATATTTTAACCTGCAGGAAATCTACTTTATCTAGGTAACTTTAAGGAATTATTTGAAAAGTTTTCCATCCGTTTTTGATTGATTTTAATTAATATTAAAATTCTGTAACACATCTTTCAATTTATTTCTTTAATTGTAACTAAAATTCTCAATTGAGATAATCGAGCTAATTAATACTGTTATGGAGATGCAGCAACTATACCATCTATAAATTTTCTTATCAAAGAAAATTATCTTTTTTTGGTAAAAGAATATTATAGTGTTTTTATAGCTACAAAAGGATGATTATGTAGCTATTTCATTTTTTCTGCTAATTTCCGTATTTTGAAGTAGCAAAATATATGTTGATCAAGGAGGTATTAGTATTCATGTCATTTAGTTCCATGTATGTGAGTTCGTAAAATAATGTTTGTTATGTTCTAATGAATCATATTTAACTTCCAAAGTGAACATCCAATGTGTTTGTCAGCATGTAGACAATAAGGCCTCTACATGTTGCAACATAGACATTCAAAATCCACATGATGTTTTGACTTAGCGATGTCGTCAATTATTTTCATTCGAAAAACAAAGACTAATTTGAATAGAAGCCTAAATCTACACATACCTACCTACACATAGTTGGGGAACAATTATATACAAATAGGGACAGGATTTATGGAATAGTTTTTATTGCAAGTCAAGGAAAATCCAGACATCTTTCGTCAGTTGGTTGTTATCTACTTTCATAATTCTAATATGGTGTCTCAAATGTTTTATTCTTGGTTGTAACGTAAATATAAGCTCAGAGAAATTCGTTTTAAATTTCACAATTTATTTGTAAATTCTGTGTCCACTCACAGTGTACTTTTCTATGCTGAAAAATACTGTGAACAAAGTTTCCTCAATTCTCTTCAAATTTTCACTATTATGAGTGTCCAAACATATTTGTTATAGTTCTAGGAATTTATTTTGCCTATATAAAATCATGGGAAGCATAAAAACAATACCATTAAGAATGTTATTATTTGAAGTTTATTGTTTGTATACCTAATCTTTTATAATGAGGTTGAAGTCATTAATTACATAAGTGTATCTATATTTTAGATACAGTTGAAATTTATTAATTTTGTAATCTTTTATTTCAATTTGAAATTTATTAAATGCATAATCTTTTATATCAAGTTGAATTTATTGGTTACGTAATCTTTTATATCAAGTGGAAAATTAATTACGTAATTTTTTATTTTAATAAAATTGAGGAAGAGTAATGCCATAGGACAACAAAAGTCAACCTTTTCGTATAGTTTGCGTTCGACATGTTGCTGTATTGAAACATGTCAAACGCGAATTATACGAATTTTTAAAAATGTTGACTTTTTTATTAAGTTCATATTATTTTTTTATATCTAAATTAAAATCATTAATTAGATAATGAATCATGTCAAGTTGAAAATCAATACCTATTTATTATTTACGTAATCTTTTGAAAATCAATAAAACAAAAACATTTTGGATTGTATTCTTTGTTATCTCTTTGTTCCCAATTTTTATTTGGTAGATTTAAATCGTCTCTTTTTATAGAAACGACAATTATTGATATAGCTTATCATACATTTTTATTTATCTTTTATGTGTGTTGGTCCCTTTTAAGGTTCGTTTTTCAAATTTTGCATGGGTTTTATTATTGTATTTTGATTCTCATAAATTGTTTTGGTTGTTAATGACATTTTTAACACTGCATGAAGCAGAAATTATATTTGATCTTGCTTTAAATATAGATAAGTTTCAGGGGCTTACTAACCAAATACCCTTTTATTTATAACTTTGGCATTGCATTGATGTTTAAAATATGCTATAAATACTATCAACTGATTCCTGATTTTAATGTTCACAAACTAAACGGAGAAATATTTCCAATAATACAGTTCGATCAAAGGTATTGATGTCCATACATTAATACCTAGAAAACTCAAATGACCTAATCATCAGCTCCTGTATGTAGAAAGAAAGAAATGCGACATCTGCGGCAGGTTGCAAAGTGGAGTGTTGTAATTTATTGACATGCCAATGGAGCCATTTGGCTCTTCTCTATGGTTTGACTATTGTTTTGCACAGCAGCTGTTGACAGGTACTTTGTTTTTACTATTCTAGATCAAGCAGGAGGTGAACAAGAAGTATCGATTATTGGAACTGGACATTGATGGCGTCTTTCAGACGATGCTTTTATTAAAGAAGAAAAAATACGCAGCTCTCACCATCACAGGGCTCGACAAAGACAAGAAACTTATCACTAAAAAAGAACTCAAAGGTAGAGACAGGAGATAGTTCTTTTTCTCTCTAATACTTGTAGAATCCTTCATTTACCATTTTCTCGAACAGATACCGTATGAAATGTCGTACTTCATGATGCTAATTTTATCACTGAATATGTATGTGCATGTTCATTGTTTGATTTAGCATTTTAAGCTGCTTATTGACGAGATTAGTGCGACACGGAATGATCGCTTCTTCTGTCACTTCTAATTTACACTTTTATAACAACATGAAAATTATAATATACTTCCAACAAAACCTGCAAAAAAATATAACATTAGCAAACTATTGGCTACATTTTAAATGAAACAATTATTTGTGTTTTGATGTTATTCACAGAACATATGTAGTCATATAATTCGTACATGTTTTGTGGTAATAATTCAAAATATAATGCTGCGTCCTTCAGTGTGTTACTCATGGAATCAAAGAAACCGCTTTGATGACAGCCTATAGGTAGCGTCCCCCAAAAAATCTTTAAACATTAGTTGGAGTATTCTCAGCAATTCTGTTCTTATAATTTCATTTGAAAAACTTTTTTTAATAACATCAATCTTAGAATCTGGCTTAACGAATTGAATTTTCTTTATTAAATAGAACTTATTATACTATACAGGAAACGATGTAATACTTCCAAATCATAAAAATGCATCCAACTATCTCAAACTAAAATCGATACAAACGTCGTTAATCTACGTCATTCAAATTATGTTATTATGACTGTTGGTTGGAACAAGAATAAAAGTTTAGCTCATAAAAACTGCCATATCCACCCAAATGTTCATGGATCTGGCACGTTTTGACAATATACTATCTATATATTGAATATAAAATTGTTTAATATATTGTTGTGCAGTTAAAAATTTGTAGAGTATTGCTTTCGAAATGGCAGTTTTTGCAACAAAGTATACCTACCATAATAAAACCTTTAGGCCATAATAAATTTTAACCAAATATTACTTTTCTAAACTACTAACATTTAATTGCAGTATGCCAAATAATATTAATTACATTGTTTTAATTTTCACATAAAACAATTGATATTATGTAATTGTCTAGCTTGATATATTGTTACAATTTCTGAGTTAATTCTGAAGATTTTTTTAAAATAAATGGTTTGATATTTTATTTCTGTGTGTATGTTTCCTGCAGCAAGGATGTTAATTGCTTTTTAGTGTTTCTGGTGTTTGAACAAGATCTTAGATTAAAATTCCACACATCAAAAATAACTAATGGAATCAAGCTGTTGGCGATAATTTGATCTACATAGGCATGGCGAGATTGTTGATAGTGGCAACATTCCAAGAAAATATTGAAAATTAAATAGCTACAGGCATCCTTGTTCTATACATAATTTATATTACAATTTAGATGATTACACACTTATCACATGTAACTAAAGAGCCGAGAAATTTTTTTTCAAAAGAAATAATTATTAAAGTTGTACCAGAATATAGACTAAACCAGAGATATTAATTTATATATTAATGTTATATTAATTATACAGTGTCCCATAAATAAGGTTAAAAAGTATAAAAACTGTAAATAGTAAATAACATAAATTTCTTATTACTTAATTATTTTTTTTAAAGAAATGAAAATACACAATGTTTTGCTTAAATTAGTAAAATTTTATTAATTTAAACAAAACACGTATACAGGTTACTTTTTAACCTTATTTAAGGGACACCCTGTATATTAATTTATATTAATCTGTGAAGCAAACATTACCTTGTGGACACATTACAGAATTATAGAATAAACGTAGTCTGACATACATAGACCAGGCACTAATTAGGAAGGTATACCTTGAAGCCAAAAATGTTTATGAATTTTGCGATCAATAATTTAGGGGCTATACATTTTCTCAAAACTTTATTTAATCTGGGAGTGCTATGACTTCAGCATAGAGTAATATCCTCAGTTATGGAAAGGAACTGTTTTTGATTATTCATTTTCAACTGTAAAAGCCATACGTAGGAGATATCCTCCATAGAGAATATTCCTGTGTTTAAACTTAGCTTGTTGGGCTTTGTGGTTTGAATAAAAATTAATCAATAATACCATTTGATCAGATGATATAGCTTTACAAATGTTTGTAATCCTTAGAAGCTTCTTTTTTACTATTTCCATATGTCAGTGTTTATTATTAGTCTATAACTGGCTCAAACTATACTGATTATCTACTAATAACTCTTGAACTACTCTAGTTGGGTCCAATGGCAGCTCTTGAACTGTTTACAGGTCTGGACATTGTGCGTCGTGATTGGTCGCCACTGGCGGTGTCCGCTGGTCAGTTCATTGTTTCAGCCATCCTGTCGGGGGCAGGCTCTGATCGTGAGGAGCTGCTCAACACCATCCACACCTTTCTGGAGGAATTGGGACTGAAGATACAAGAGGCCAGAGTCGACACCAGTGACTATGTTATTACTAAGGTGATTTAACCTCCGTTGTACTTATACTAGGGGACTGGGTCGCGACCTTTCTAAGGTTTTTTTTTAATGCAACCTATTTTTTCGATACTAAACCTTAGCTAACAGTCTTATGACGTCAATAAGTCAATAATTTGACCATTTTTAATTTCCATACTTCCTAATCTCCAATTATTCTGAAAGTTGGAGCACATGTTCCTTGATAAAAATAGTAAAGTAAGTGTTAATTTCTCCAAAATAATATTCTCAATAGTTAAAATTCTAAATTTAAACAATTGAATACTTTTTAATCAATAAATTTGGACATTATAAAATGTCAAAATCATGGTTAAAAGTGAAGTTTCTTTACAAGACGAACCTAATAGTTTTGAATAAACTAAAAAATTATTCGTGCTTTCCTTCAACACAGACGCTAAAATAGCAGTAGAAAGTCAAATCTAGGCCTCTGCATTATGCGTGGATAGTGGACAAAAGTAGTAAATTCATCATAAGCAAAAGTAGCAAATTCATCATAAGCAAAAGTAGCAAATTCATCATAAGCAAAATGTCTAGTTTTACTCTGTCTGAACAATGATAAAAAATTGATACATTTCAACGTTATGTGCTGTCAACTTTTGTAGTCACTGACCAAGAATCCTGAAGAGTATGCAGATGCCAAGAGTCAGCCCCATGTTCAAGTGGCATTGAGGGCTAATTCTACATCTGGAGGCAGTGGTGAGGGGGGCAAGAAGTTCCGTGCCGGAGACACAGTGGAGTACATCATCTGCGATAACGGTAGTGGACTGTCTGCTGCACAGAGGGCCTACAGTCCAAAAGAATTAGCAGACAAGTGTAAGTCTTTTGCACTACACAGTGAAACTGTTAGAAAAACATCTTTTAGTTGTCGTCAAATTAAAAAATACAAAGAATTGTGTTTCATATATGTATGTAGAATGAAATATTTACTGCAGCAAACATACAAAATAATACACCCCTGGAAAAAAGTAATCGTACACCTATTTTAAAACACGTTTTTTTTAAAAATATTCTTAATACTTGTTCTAATTTAATCAAAGCTACACTTAACACTAAATAAGTGTTTTAGAGTATCAATCAAGAAGTGGTGGTCCTAAAAAGGACCTTTGTCGCGTTCTCATAAGGGGTCATATGGGACAAGGTTGGTAGGGGGTTTGACAATCACAGCCTTGAGTGCTCGCTTCAATGTCATAAGAGCAACCATCTCTGATTTAATAGCCAAAAATGCTGAAACAGGTTCCATTAATGATCGACAGAGGTCAGGCCGTC
>JAUYWI010124271.1:0-10173 GCA_034780595.1 Parotoplana pacifica | reverse complement strand
ATGTTGATATACAAAAGCATTTTTCAATTTAAAGTAACTACTTTTAAAAAATAGCTTTAAAAACTAGACTGGACGGTTTATATTAATCAGGGGTGTATAAATAAAATTACAAGTAGTTTAGTTAAACAAAGTATTTTTCTTGTACTATGTATTGAAAATATATAGGAATAACTGTTTAGTTACATTATAAAATTTAATCATTTATTTAAATTTCCATAATTAGGAATCATTGAATCGAGACATTTCTGCGGATCTGCAGCGACTTGAGAAGAGGTGTGTCACGCTTGTGAATAATCTTGAAGCCTATCTGTCACCAATCCTGCAACGATTTCAGGCTGTCTATAGTTCAACCGCTACGACCAGTGTTGGCAGCACTATGGGACTCAACAAGCAGAAGGACACCGTCAGTGACCCCAGCACTGATGCCTTGGTCATTTTGGCAGACATTTGGCTTTCACAGATGCCATTGGAGAGCCTGGCACCGTTCCGACATGTTTCTGATCAGCTGACTTCGATATCCAGAGACTTCAGTTTACAGGTAACAATGCGAATTGATTTGAAAATTATATTCTTAGGTATTTAGAAGCCCAATATTTAAAATCATAATATAGGTACATGTAAAAAGTATGCCCGGCAACTTACTATAATTTATCTAAATATTCGTAGATATCATTTGAGTATAAAAGATAGCGTTTGATACTAATAATTGTAATATCAAATTTGGAATCAAATGGTCTTGTTAGAATATCATATATTGCATATTTATCTTTTAATTTATTGATTTAATTAAAAAATATAAAATTCAAAAGAAATCTCTGATCTATTGTATTTAGTATGGTATGAGATACAATCTGTATATTCTCACATCCGGCATTTAGATAGATTGTAAAAGTTGTTGCAGGAAATATAGTTACTTCTTTAGTCCTTGGCTGGTAACGGGTGAGAATTCTTTTGTTTTATCCCCTCTAAGGTCACGAAAAAATGAAGTTGGGCCAAAAATAGCAAAATGTACTGTTTACAAAAATGTTATTCAAATGCAATTTAATTTTTCTGATTGATTTGAACCGTCTAAAACCGTGCTATAAATATCCATAAATTTATAATAAGTTATTCTAACAAAGATTTCCGTAATTATACCATTATCGATTATATTATTTTCAAACACGTTATATTCAAAAGTTAAAGTAATGATCTGTATGTGCTCTTTTTTAATAAGATATTATGCAATCGACTATCGACCAAGGGAGTTGGTATCGGTGATGGAGGCGATAGTAGCAATCCAGATGCCGCCGCCCCTAGAGGATCTTCATCGGTGCAAGGAGCCGCAACAGCGGGAGGAGTTAAAACAAACGCTTCTGATAAGTCTAAACAACCAAGTCGGATACCAGCATTAAGAGATGCAGTGAAAGCCAGGGCGAAGATTGTCCCGCTTCAACGAACGGTAGGAATAGTTTTACATATAATTATATTAAACGTTTCCTTTTAAAATCATCTAATCCAATCACAATTGGCTGTTATCTCTAAAGCTCAGCCTTGCCTAATGGGTTTTATAGGTTTCTTCAAAATGAGTTATTTGAGACCTTCTTATTTAAAATTCATACTGGTTGGTTTGCCACCGATGGTTATTACATGTGCCAAATTTCATTATAGTCAGTCAAGTAATTTAGAAGACACAACATCTCAAACTCTGGATTTTCTTATTTTAATTCTTCTTTTGTTGTTGTTGTTGTTGTTGTTACTGTGCACCGCACGGGTCGACCACAAGGGTCGTGACCTTTTCCTCAGAGACAAGACTGCATGGATTTACATAGAGCACTCTGATTAGGCTCGCGAGGAGGTTGTGCGGAGTGGAAGACTTCTTACGGTAATACCGCCCAAGGGTCACCTGTAGCGTCGAGACTACGGCGGTATCTTCCAGCAGATTACATCAACTTCCATTAAGTGCAGCCCATCTATGCAGGAGTAATTACAATGGGAGTGGAACAATGATAAAACCTCTAATGCTATGCTAAGATATGCAGTACCATGTCAAAATACCATGATAGTCTCCCAAGAAAGACGATTACCATAATGTTGCTTTGAACAAAATGATAACCACTAAGGACAGCACAAGAGGCTCTCCAACATCTACTTAATGGTGATGCAGGATGTCATGAGCTATGGCGATATCCCTTCGCACAAGATTATTCTCCTTCATCACCGATTCATAGTCTAAACAATAACCGATATTAATGAAAGTTGGTCTTACACTAATTTTGGGGTCGTCTCAAATGTTATGGAAAAAACTTAATGCTCTCTGATTTGTTTTTTTTGCTACTGAAATATGATTATACTGTTATGTGTGATAATATTTACATAATGAATTTCAATTGTGACAAAAAAATGAAATATGAAAAAAATTGTATATCCCAAACCAAATAAAATTTTCAGTATTCAAATACAAAAAAATACATCTTACATTCCCTATAAAAATCCATTTTCAGATTTTTGTGCGATTGCTAGGGACGCCAATAGTGCATAGCAACAAGTTGTTTTTTAAAAAGTCTTTTCATATAAAACCTTAGTTACAATTTATGAACTTTCCTCTAATCAACTTTTCACTTAGTAACCGTTTCTAGAGGCACCAATATGGCATACAAACAGCCTATATTTACAAATATATGGGTATTCGACCATGTAAAATCTTAGTTACCATATATAAACTCTTAAATTGTATACATTTCTCTTAGGAACTATGGTTAGGGATGTCAATACATCCCATATAACAATGCTTTTATAGGTATTAGACAACATGAAACCTTAGTTACCATATATGAACTTCTAGTCGATTTTCCACTGAGCAACTGTTGCTAGGGACAACAATATGGCATAGTAACAAGCAGTTTTTTACATAACTATGATTTTAAAGATATTTGATTACATGTCAACCGTATCTAGTATCACCACTTTTGCAAAGCAATCACTAATTTATGAATTTCATTACAAAAAGGTCAAAAGTGTGTTAACTCAAACACTAAAATATGTGAAATCATTGTTTGTGTTGACTTTCACTATATGAATGTTATGGCGTTTTTAGATAAATGATATTTTAAAATTTTGGAGCTAACAAAGTCAAACATCTGAAAATAAATACTTTAAATTCAAACTTAAGTACAAAAGAAGCAAAATGAAGGATATTAGATATCTACAAGTAATTTGCACAAATAGAAATTTATATAATATTGACTTTGTTAGCTCTAATATTTTAAAAATCATTTATCTAAAAACCATCATCATAATATTCATATAGTGAGAGGAAACACCAAACATGATTTTACTTATTTTAGTGTTGAGCTAACACACTTTTAGACATTTTTGGTGTATAATTAATTATGATAGGTAGAAGAAATTCGCTAGTTCATTTTTTGAAATATATTACGCGTAGATATTTGCAACTTTACATTTCTTTCTCTACTTTTCTAAAAATTTTCTTTTATGATTTACTTTGTATGATTAGGTTCTAAATTTTATTTCAGTGCACTGACTTTAAGTAGATTTTCTGCACACACTCTGTCGTGCATTGACAAAAAACGCACTCCTTCGGTAGTTGAATACTATAAATGGTCATACAATGTTCTGTAATATTGAATATAAAAGATTTCCGATGACTTAAATTATACTTCAAATCAGCTATTTTGAGTACTATGGGGTTTTTTTTATTGAGCACAAAAAACATGGGCCATAGATATTTGTTACGTATTTGTCTTCAAATTGGACCACCTACTCAATATTTTGTATCTACAATAGAATATGAAAACATTTAATTGTTATTTGTTTTATTCGTTGGCCCTCAAACCCCCTTTAGTATTGTATTTTGGTCTACAAAAGTATATGCACTCAGTGCAGAAATTATTGTACATTTTCCCAGCACAAATACTAAAATTTGGCCATAGAATTAGTTCTATAAAACGATTTGAACTAACTATAAACTATACTTTTCAAATAAGCTGTTTTAATATTAGAGAACTAGTCTTTGGCTTAATTTTTTTATTATACTGAACAGTGCAGAATACAAGAATCTAGTTATTGCCATTGTTACATATCAATGGATATTGCACTCTGACATAGTTTTGGTTTCACTTTATGTCAGAGTGCAATAAATATCTATTGCTGTTATTATTATTTTCTGTTCTTTCTTTATTTTTACAAATAGTTGAATCATTTAGTTGTAATACCTTATAGTTTGCGAGTTTGTTGGGGCTCTATAAGCATGTCTGACTTCGAATCCGGTGTTCTCCGGTTCGAGGCTCACTCGTGGTACACATAAATATAGTTATTTGGTAAACTTTGGGATTGAAAGTGCCCTCCTTTTATCTTTAAATTTCACAAGATTGTTTTTCAGTGGATTACCTTTGTCTCAAAAGCAGACATCAAGATAGTTGTAGATAAAAGAACTGCGTCAGATCCAAATTATATAACTGAGGATAGAGATAAAAAGGAGAACCGTGAATCTTTTTTCGCATTTTTGAGGGGGATCCATAGTTCCCTGCTAATTTGCTCCAGTTTGTATTTGCATAATACATTTCTGATAGAGGAAATGTATCAAATTAGTATATTAGCCAATATGTATATTTTCATCTTTGTTATTTCATATTTTACAATATATTTTATCTCTATTTACTAGTTTTATATTTTATTATTTATTTACAATAAATTATATAAATTTCTGATAATTTCAGTTTAACTATTTATTCCTTTAATGTCAGATTAATTTATGGCATGAATTTGTTTTGAGTATAATTTTATCATTATGCATGTCTGATGTAACTGCTCGTCTGCATTTATGTGTTTATAGGTTATAACTGACAAAAATGAAAAATCTGAAAAACAAGCCACTACAGTGGCGGAGGTAAGAAGGTTCTTAGAAACATATCATTTGAATCAATAAAAAAACTAGATTATCAGTATTCTGATGAAACATGCACCTAAAGTCCTTTTTTGTTAAATTATGCTTGAAAACAAAATAAATGTTGAGATGATAAAAACCTCTCTTGCCTTATGGAAATCAAATACTTTTTGGACTGTTTCTAATAAGTGAGAAAACCGGTATTAATAATGAATAACATAAAACGTAACCATAGGTTCTTTATGATTCAGTTTCACTTCTTACTTTTTTAATTCAATGAAATGAAGGAAAGGATGGAAATTGTGTTGCCTTTTAGGCGATGTTTTGTCAAATTTGACTTTGTTGTTGTTGCTGAAAATATTTAAACTTGATAAAGATAAATTTCCAACTTTCTAACTGTTATTTTGTTGTTTCTTTCTGTTTATTTTTGTTCACTATTTTAATATTTTAATTGAACAAACGATTTTATGTAGACTGTAGGATGGACATGAACACCAAGTGAGTTAGACCAAACATCAACTGTCAAGTTACTTTTTAAATCAATAATTATGTACACCCAGTCTCCTAATTCCTTGTTAACGTACAACAATTGGTCACAGTGGGCACCAAACATAAATTGTTGTACCTACATCAACTTATTAGGGAATTATGAGACTTACTATTTCTGTTTAATTATTAATTTTTAGAATCTTACTATGCATATAGATAATGTTCGAGCCGGCAGTGAAGGAACTACTTTATTAGAATCACACTTTTACATTTAATTTTAAAATGAAAATTAGTATGCAAAACAACATCAGTGGTTTGTCAGCAATGGCGGTGATATGGTGTTTTATTTAGTTTCTCAAAAAGGTTATCTATTAGTTTTGGTTTTTAAGTTCAGTAGTGTTAAAAGCAATATTACTTGTTTTGTAAATTAAAAATTTGTTATTTTCTACACTTAAACATTATGAGCACTTGTAGGCGTCAGCTCTGGCACTTTATTTGAAATTAGCACAATTGTAGTACGAGAACATTCAATATAAATTTAAAGTATTATTGACAACAGCAACATTTCTCTTCTACTATAGGTGCCACCCAGTTGTGTGGCCATCGATGCTGGATCTTTCCGCTACATTGTGGATCCCTGGCTCGAGTCGGCACCCACAGAGCCTCATCCGCCACTAGTAACTCTGCGCACCTTTCTAACAGCATCGGAGCGTGCTTTGCAATTTACACCACGTTGGGTGGGCCTTACAGGCGATGACCATGCGCCTTCTCAAGCCGAATACGAACTTTATCTCGAAGAAGGAGGAGCGTTCATTTTTTATGGTATGGAACGTTTCTTGAGTCAATTAGACCCAGCTCGTGTGGTCAGCCTAGGCTTGAATGGTAAGTAGGTTATCTTGGGATTTTGGCTTATTTGATTTAGTTATTTTAATAGGCAAGTTTGTTCTATTTTGTACCCCTCTAAGCTAGACAGGGTCTGATGTAAACGCTGATTTTCGTAATTGAACTAATTCAATATATTACTCGATACTGAACAGATTTGAAATATTGACAGTCCAACGGGCTACATTTAATCAATTACCAATCTCAATTTTTCTGTTGTTTTATAGACTGCTATTATGTCGGTTTATATGATCTTGCACAAACCAGCAAAAGTATTCTTAATCAGGCTAAACGTGATGCAAACAAAAAGTAAGTACCTATCTGCCTAAGTTCTTCCAGTTTTATTGATTTGGGTCATGTGATACCGATAATATAGACTGTCGGAGCTATTTTCTATGTTTTACTAATACACTCCAGAGATCATAGATTCACAGGGATGCCTTTTTCCGAATTTTTTTCTTGGAAAAGAGAAGGGCCCATGTATCTGAAGAAAACGGGCCAATATATTTCAAGGGTCCTATATTTATCTAGAGAGAAGGCATCCATATATGGAAAAGTTCTAAAAAAGTGCTTTTTGATACTAAAATGTAACGTGAGTAACTTTCACTTTTAAACATGTCATAAAAATTAATTGCCTTGATTTGTAGTTTAGTAAATAGACAATACTGCAAATAATAAGACACGCAAAATATTACAAGGAACCTTATTTTATTTTAAATACAAAATTGATTATCTCACTAAACGTGACGTGAGCGTGTTGGCAAGATAATTTGTATTTAATCAATTGACAGAGAGTAAAAGTTTTCATATGCAAAACATTTGAAATAACATGAAAATCTAATAAAGTAACTAATATACCATAAAATGTTTGTGCAGTTTATTTTAAAACCTATAATTTCTTTCTTTTCTTGCCAACAAAATAAATACTTTTTTTCAAAAAATGTCTATATTTGAGTGGAAGGGACCTCCATATGTTTTATTAGAGCAGGGTAAATATTTTAAATTTAAATAATACCTTTTCGAAATTGACTCCTCTTCACATTTTTGGTGGAAGGGGGCACAAAAGTATGTTTGTGGATTTTTGTTAGTTTGTAAATACATCTCTCATCTATTTCTATTTCCATAGACTAGCGTAAGGAAGGTCTGCATAGAAAAACTGTCGATTTCGTTAAGGTTTTTAGTTCATTGGCTTCTGATAGAGTTTCTATGCGTTGACATTTTGTTCAGATAGCAGTTGAAACGGATGAGTCATACATAGATATACATACATACATATATACTCTTGTAGACAAGTAATGTTTTTTTTTAAATGAAATATTTTCTTTTTAGTGCTATTGATATGGTGTTAGAAAATCCTGTTGAAACCATTTTACTTCTTACATTAGCTGGTGCAAAATCTATAGCCAGCAATCAGTGGTATGCAACTCTTGAGGAGAATTCTAAACGATTCCAAAACAGTCTAGGAGGTAACAGTTATTTAGATTTAATAAATTCTGTAAAATAATATTTTTCATATTTTTTTATTTGTGTGAAAAATAATCCAGAGGCTAACTGTCCATCATCTTGAGTCCTAAAAAATAATGAAATTTCGAAAAAAATTTGGTAAGAAAACCTAATTACACACGCGAGTAAAGTTATGCTCAATATCATTATCAACCGAATGAATAAAATATGAGCAAGAAATGTCCGAAGAACAGTCAGGTTTTGTGGAAAGCAAGGAAACACGAGCAACATCAAGAGTTAACATCAAGAATATCATTGAAAAGTGTGGTGAACATAATGCCTCTTGTATACATATATGTTTCATAGATTACGCGAAAGCGTTAGACTGTGTATGTCATGAGCAACTGTGGCAGGATATGCAAGATATAGACTTTCCAGAACATCTAATTAATCTCATCAGGAAGCTCTACAAAAATCAAGAATCTGCCATTAGAACAGATGATTGGGATACAGACCGGTTTGAAATTGGTCGCGGGGTAAGACAGGGCTGTGTCATGTCACCGTGACTTTATAACATTTATTCAGAAGTCATCATGCAAGAAATCACTGAACATTAAGAAGGGATAAATATTGATGGCTCAAAGAACTCAAATCTTCGTTATGCTGATGACACTACATTACTCTCAAGGCAGAACTCTTGAAACTTCTCAAATGCACAAAGGAAAGCAGTGCACTGAAAGGTCTCCCACTTAACACTAAGAACACAAAGATTTTGGTTTTAGACAGGAACTGGACGGACCACAGTGAGTTCAAGCTTGATGGGGAGACGATCGAAGAGGTAAATGAGTTCGTACTTTTAGGTTCATTGATCAACTCTAGCGGCAGCAGTACCCAAGAGATAAGAAGACGATTGGCAATGGGACGGAGTACAGTTGAAAAAATAAGCATAAAACTGAAAGTCAGGATTCTGCGAGCGACTTCCTTTGCAATTGTTTCATACAACGGCTGTGAGTCATGGGCAATGACTAAGAATGATCAGAAACGAATTGATGCGTTTGAAATGTGGTGTTATCGACGACGGCTGTTAAGTGTATCATGGATTTAGAGGAGAAGAACAATGGGTTTTGGAGAACATCGGGACTGAGATTATGCTTAGCAGATCTATGGTAGTTAGAAAGATGCACTTCTTTGGTAACAAAATGAGAAAAGGCAAAATGGAAAAAAGACAAATATAAGGAATCATGGAAGGAAGACGACGTCAAGGGAGATCGACAATATCATGGCTTCAAGATGTGAAGAAATGGACGTGGCAGAGCCTTGCAGCGCTCAGATCATCTGGAAGCAAATAGACAAGGGTGGCGTGCTCTTGTGTCGATCACAACAGCGCAGATTAGCGCCATCTGAGAGAAATTGAATATTCTTTTTTTTATTGTTTTTATTTAAATAAAAATCTTTCACAATTTACTAATATAAAGTCTAATGTTAACACTTCTAATAATAACTTTCTATTTTGAAATTCTGTAGACATTTTGGAAGGCGGTCGAACCGTTGGACAATCAGTGAATCTAATTATGAACCCTCACAAAAGACCTCATGCACCTCAACTACCCACAGATGACGTGGCATCATCCACGGATAACACACAGACAAACAGTGCATCAGATTCGTTGCAAGTGCCTTTAACATTGGCCTATAATATGGTGGTCTATGGACTACCCAATGTCATGGTGATTGTGAACAGTTGAATTTTAAAAAAAACGGACTATTTACTGAATAGAAATCAATATATTAACTAAAACAAACATTTTTTCTTAGAAAATACATAGTCTCACAAGAAAGTTAAGTGTTAATTTATTTTTTAAACTAGAAAATGTAAAGATCCCTCATTTGGATAACCAACCATTTATTGATTGGCTACACATATTTATATTTTAATGTATAATGCTGTAATTTTAATAGTGAGTAAAGAAAATATTTTTAGAAACTGTTGTTGTGTTACACTTTGCAAAGACTATACCATTTTGTATTTTTCGTATTTTATATTTAAATTCTGTATTGTGATATTAGATTTTACTTTTTTATTATTTTTAACGACTCTAATTGTGTAGTTTTACTTGGCCAAAATTTCTGAATAAACAAAATATTATTATAATAAATTATTTTGCATTTTATTTTATCTACATACATGTAAATCTGGATAAGCCATGAATAATTCTTTTCAAAATATTTATTAAATTTAAGTATATCCCAAAGTGTCGATGAAATAATCTCGGAAGAGTAGACAATTTATAATTTCAGGCAATAACAAATGTTATTTCACTAATAATTTGTTACAAAATATGTAATACCTAATATAATGTATATTGAAATAATGACATTCGTTTTACTCCGATATATTATATACAGGGTGGGCCAAAAGTCACGCAGTATGAGCAAAAAGACAACATGTGATAACTAATGAATTACAATCAAGT
>JAUYWI010124260.1:0-10173 GCA_034780595.1 Parotoplana pacifica | reverse complement strand
TTGTCACTCTTGCAGTGTGAGCAGGTGCCCCATCTTGTTGAAAATGTGAGGACATAAGTATCCCCTTCTCTCTTAAAGCAGGAACCAACTTATTACTAAGCATATCGATATAACTCTCTGATGTTACACCACCAGTCAAGAAAAATAATCTTATATTTTATGTATTTCTATTTCTATGTCGTAGTCACTTATGGGACACCCTGTATAATCGTGTGTGAAAATCAAGGCAGAAATTGCATTTTCAACAAAAATATTGAATGATTTATGAAAGCTTTGTACATTTTCTTCAATAAATAAAATGCCCAATATTCTTTTTTTTACTAAACTATCGGTTGTTCAAATTAAGATATTTTAAGACTAAAACTTCAATTAATTTGATAGTTGGTTTTGAAACCAATTTTAAGACTTAACCTAGATACGTTTTAGTCTTAAGTCAAACTTTAAAAAGTTTATATCTAAAATTATGTTGGTGGTTTTCTTCTCTTTTTATTTATAATAAAATAGCTCCAGTTGTTTTTAGACAGGCAGAATAGATTTTATCAGATTAGTCAATTAATTATTTTGGTTAAGCAGGTTTTAATTAGGATTTTTTGTTTAATTAATATATAATTTGTATGAGATGTTATTTTCACACAAATAAATTTTGTTAATTAAATCAATATTTCCTTTGACTAAAATTTCGGTTATGTAGTAATTAATTTTTTCAAAGTATTTCTCCGATTGTTGTGTCATACAATGTAGTCAAAGACGTTATATAGTTATATAGCCTCTGCAAACCGTAGTAGGTATAATTGAAATCTGTGTATGTAGTGAATTATTTAACAAATTAATTTGGACCATACTTAACATACCTAAATCATGAATATGAATTTAAAAGCTGATGAAGCGTGTAGCGTACAACAGTAAGTAAGTAATAGGCTTTATTAAATTTTGACAAACGCAAAAATTTTACAGAGAAAGTAGAGTTAACATTTAAAAATTTTATAGTTCATGCAAAGTCCTAACTAAAAAGTCCTTTTGATTGGTGGAAGAGACAAGTGGCACTTCAAAATTGTGTATTCTCTTTCTTGTCCTGTTCTCATGCACTCTTGTGGTGACGTATTGCGTCAGATATAAGCATTAGATGCGACAAAATAAAAATATATACATCAATTCAAATATATTTTTGGGGGTGACGCGTCCCTCTATTATGAATATGATGTCTAAAATTAAACATCGCAAGAAACTCACTCAATAAACCTAAGTAGAACATTTTATGAAACGCTGTTTATAATTACCTATACGTACACACCGCACAGTAACTTGGAAAATGTGTACATTGCACAAAATGTCAGAAATATTCTATTGCTGTCAGAAACAAAACAATTCTAGCCAGGTTAAAAAACGATAGTATTTCCTTTGCCACAACCTCTGAGAGATAACATTATGGTAGTCAAACACATTGAACAGTCAAATTTAACCACATGTGAACTTTAATAATGAAAAGTTTATAGATATTTTTAATAAGGGCAGTATAAATCATTCATGTAATTTTAGCACATAAACAAAAGTTCAGCACAATTAATTTTACCTGCTGATCCTAGGTTAGTATGATAATTGCTATTTCTCCTTAAAATAAAGATTATTGGCATAGCAATAGTTACTTATCTATTAGTCAAGTCTCCTAATAGTACATAAATATTTTCCTTCTTTCGTTGACCAGAAAGTTGAAAAGAATACCATACTAAGAAAAATGCAAAACATAGAACAAGTTAAACAATTTGATTGATTTTTAATAGAGAGATGAAGGTGGCATTTTAGATAGTAGAAATATTTATGCTAAAATCGGAAACAATTTTGTAAGTAAGCAACTATGATGTATGTTACACGCTTATATTCTGTAGACACCATTTTCTGTATAGATAAACTGCATACATATGTGTAGTATGACGAACGTTTTTGGTGTAAATATTGACCCAAAATCCACGGAAAGACTTTTAAAACTCAATATACACTATAAGAAGGCAAACAGAACTCTTGTTTTCTTAAAATAAAATATTTTTTGAATTTTTGAGAAAATAATATCGATAAGTCTTAGTGCCATAAAAGATATTGTTGAACCTAATCAAGTATATCATTCTACATATATAAATCATAGAGAGCAGGATATTTTAGTAGTCCTACGTCTTAAGTTGCGCAGCCACTAATGAAGTGCTAGAGATTGTGCACTCAAAGGGCTCGGTCATTCAAAGTAGTTTTCTATACTGAAAAATATCGGTGAAAAAAGTTGCTTCGATTCCCTTCAAATTTACACTACAGATGTCTAAAAATATCATTAATATTTTCCTAAAGTTTCAAATTATTTGATTAATGCAAACTAACGTTTTGATAGTTTTAATTGTAATGCTATTTTTAGTTTTATATGTAGGAAATATGAAACCTTATGGGTAACATCAAAATCAAAACTATCAAATATGTTAGTTTCGATTACCAAATAATTTTGAAACACTTTCAGAAAATGTTTATAATATTTTTAGACATCTGTAGTGTAAATTTTTTGAAGAAAATCGAAGCAACGTTTTCATCGATATTTTTCGGTATAGGAAAAATACATTGAATGACTGACCTTTTTGAGTGGAAAATCTGGCACTTCATTAGCGGCTGTGCTACTTAAGACGTTCCAGTCCATATTGGGCTCTACTGAAAGTTCTGATTAATGTTCGCCATCAGCTAGTTGAGATAATGTTAAAAGAAAAGACTAAAAAGCTGAAAATTTATTTTGCAAATTAGAAAATTACAGAGTTAGAAGTCAATATATGTAATAGAAACACGGGTGGAAAAGTACCTACTCTCAAAACTGGCCAATGAGAGTAAATTAGCCTAAAGCTGAATGAACTGAGCTAAATGAGGTGGTATTTGGAAAGTTTCAGTACTCCGCAACGACAAGAATGATCTGTAGCGAGGCTCAGTTGAACCATGTTCTTCGGAAAGCGTCCATGGCCAGTACTAATTAAGTTCAGTCATGTCCAGCAATGTCGATGAAGGTGATAGCCACGAAGTTGTTTGTTGGTGTAGTTATATCTAGCATCAGTGGACAAAGTGGTGTTTCTTCCCATTCTATTGCCCATTCCTCCTTTGTCCAGTTTTTTTTATAATTTTTGACGTTCGATGCATGTTGAAAGTAATTGTTGGCTTAGGTTGAGGTTGAATTTAGTTTTGTTTCATTCGGTTTTAAGTTTATTCTTGACTTGTCTGGTGAAGTCCTTATCATAGTGTTTAAATTTTCCATTGTTGATTGAAGTATGTAGCTTTGGTTTTATATGCCTATCTTGTGATGTGAGTTTTCTTGTTGTTTCCAGCTAGTTTGTTGAACGATCTCCATGCAGTGCGTGAAATCTATTCCTGGTCTAATACAAAGAAGGTAGTAAATATCTAAGTACATTTTTTTAGAACACTAATCTCAAGTAATATGCCCTACACTACTCATAGCATTAAAAATATAAAATTGTTTTATTTCAAATATTTTTGAAAATGTTCACCTATTGACACCCTCAGGACGACTTCAAGACTCTCCAGTAAATTATTCAATGCACTTAAAAATCACAAAATCATACCTGTTGAGCTAATTTTATGATTTTATCCAAATTCACTCTGATCTTTGTTTGACCATTAATTCCAAATAAATTGTGGTGGCTGTTAAATAAAATTGTTTTTAGGCTTTCAACAGTTTCTTGAGTATATGTAATAGGTATAACTAATATTTTATGACATTTTCATAAGCTTAAATTGCCTTTAAGAGAGCTACCTATAGGCATTCTGGTGGACAATAGATATAATTGAAAAGTATTTTTCATTTTAAAACAAATTACTTCTTTTTTATATAGAGGTATTTCGAAATTGATGTTGAGATTGAAATTTCGAATCTTAAGAAAATATTTTTTCTCGGTTATCTATGAAAATATATTCTGCATGAATACAGTCAAGTGCTTCCTTCATATTACGATGTAATGGTATTATTTCATGGAAATACTTCTATGAAACTAATCAACTTCTGTCATTTATAACTAAAATATGTGTTTTATGACGTGGAATAACATTAACTTATTATCAGCTGTTTCAGAATGCACATAATTAATTTTAAAACCCACAAAATGTTTTTGAAATACCAAAACTATTTTTAAAAAATTTATCAACTGTTCAAATCACCCGTTTGTTGATATAAAATTGACTGCGTTGAGAAAATACATATCATTATATTTTCTTCACAGATTTTAAAAGTAAAATTCTCTATAGGTTACCGAATTGTATGTATCTGTAGATATGTATTTTTATACTTACAATTTTGTTTATTTCCTATATAAAACCTACCAGACACTCAGACAGTAAATGTCACAGAGATGCTAATGTTCGGATGCATGTGTTTTCAAAGATGTTACGCATAATGGAATTTAGAATTCTCCACTTTTCTTCTTCCTAGTTAGGCCAGTCGCCAATGACAACAAACATTTCAGTTAGGATACTTTAAATATTGCTTGGTGTAAAACGCTATAAAAACACATCATAATTAGTAGCCAATTGGACAGATGTGATGCAAATATTGAAAATGGCTTTAGCAGCCATAATATTTCAACAATAAATTGGTCAAACAACTTTTTAGTGACCTGTATAAGAAATCATTTTCGTCATGATTGAATATATTTATTTCTTGGGAATATTCAGTTTGCTAGCAGCAGGTAAGACCTAAAAATAGCTATTTATAGGATTTTACAGAGTGGGCCATGTCGCTACGACTTTTGAATACTTTTGGCTAAAATTTGGTACACATAACCCACCTTAAAAAGCAAGGGCCAATGCCGTCATCAGGTCCAACATTTTAAGTTTGTCCAATTGAATTCAAATTTGGAGTGTAGGTCTCCAGGTTTCCACTAGCACAGATCTATAAATATTTTTCTGAACAATTATTGATTATTAATTTTTAAAGCAAAAAATGATAATTAATAATTTTCGAAATATATTTGTGTCGGTTTGTGTACTAAGTGCCAGGTGGACCTACACACCTAATTTGAAGTATATTGGACCTGGTGACGTCATTGACTCCTAGATCGTCCACATATTAAATTTTTTTATTTTGTTTTTTGTCACTGCAGCTTTCCCAGGTACCTGTATACCAAATTTTAGCTCAAACTTTCCATGGGAAGTATACAATTCAAAAGTTGTAGGGACTTATGGTCCACCATGTATAACCACCACATCATGTTTCTGATTGCAAGATATCTAAGATTCTATCTTTGAAATGTGATATTACATTCTACAGATTTTTATCAATGCAAAAATATTTAAAAACAATGGCTTAAAATCTGACAAATGCCAAAGTTTTTTATTTAGAAAATAATTTTGCCGAGTTTTCGGTTGCATCTAACAAAAATAATCATGACTAAACCTAAATTAAAATGAAACATTGCAAACATTGAACGCTATGTAGCTACACTTATGCAGTGGACATTTTACATTTAATTCACTTTTATAGTTTTATTATGATTATGATTGTTAGATACAACCGAAAGCTCAACATAATATTTTTCTAAAAGATTTATTGGTATTTATCGGATTTCATTTTTACTTAGCTGCAGAGGAGAATGTATGTGTTTCTGGTTTTCAGTCTCATATCATAAAGGAATTATTCTTCGTCCTAGCTGTGTCGTCCACGACTCTATGGCTTTGAAAGGGTTGTTCTTCTTCAGAAATTTGATATTGTTACCATGGAATTATTTTGGATATATCACTTAGACTAAAGAATATAATATTTCGCTTATAGAAAACGTCAAAGTTGGTTCAACACATCATGAAAACAAAAGTACTAATATCCCATCAGTAGTGAAACAGCAGGTCTATCGTCAGATTACTCAACCAAGAACAAGTACATTGGTCATTACATGTGCCTATCACAATCTTGATACCACTCTGGGATATTTTTTTTCAAACTCCGAATTAGAAGATTTAGGTGTAAGAGGAATAAAAGTGAGTAAGACGTGAATACCGCAATCAATCAATATTTGGTATTAAAATATTGATACATACGATTTTGAATTTTAGTTAAAATGGTATAGAATAAAATCATCAGGAAAAATCCAGGAAATAGTAGCTAAAAAGAAAAACCAAGTAAGTCTTTTTAAGATACAATACATTTTTCCTCATAAATAATTGATTCAAATTAAGAAGTACAAGTATGATAAAATTTATATATATTTATAATTTTGTACTAACTCGGATATCTAAAATGTAGATACATAAATACGATACTGAGATATCATTATATCAAAAAATCTACTTTGACAGGTACATTCTTTGTTTGTAAAAATGTAACTAAAGATATTCTTTAAATTATTAGTTTTTACTGACTACCATTACATGTATGTGAATTGATATACATATATACTGAGTACTGCAATATAATAAAAATAACCCCAACTAATTCAGACAAATAAAGACCCACAAATTGTTGAACCTCTGACGATTGGAATTTCACTCAGTCTTCTGATAATTCCATCATTATCTGTTTCGAACATTGGAATTTATAAGTGCCAGCCTTCAAATGAAGAAATAGCCCCGCAAATATTTAATGTTACTATTAAAGGTAAGTGATGATTGTATAACAAAATACTTGTATGTAGGTAATATACAGATCATTTTCGTGGACTTTATAAGATCTTAACATTTCATAGAAAGGAAATTTAAAATAAATTTACAAATTGTGAAATCTAAAAAGAAAGAATTTTGAAGTCATTCGTATAATATAAATGTAAAAATATGTTGCGACCTAGAAATGAAATAAATAATTTTTAAGCAAAACAAATTAAATAGAAAATTGCCGAATATGGAAAATATTTTGAATAATAAATGAAAAACAATAAAAAGATGTCAAAATAGTCATAGAGATATTAAAACAAAGAAATTATAATCGAATTATATAGTGCAGCCAAAATGGATTTTTAAGTACAAGCATGAAATATTTCCATTATGTGCATTTAAATCATTTCATTCAGACATAATAAAACATTTGTGATGTTCAGTAGAAAATATTCGCGGTCAAAGCAGCCATTTTCTGAAATAGCCATCATAGCTACAATAGGACGTTTTTATTGTGGCTTTCTGAAGAATTATTCAGTACTATACCTGTATCTCAAATTCTTGTGTTGTTATGCACATATTTACTCCACTAATAAATAAATTATTAAAATAAAAGGATTTATCAATAAAAGTACATACCAAAATAAAATTTATTTATTAAATTCAAAATCAAAACACTCGATTTCATTACTCTATAATCTCTTAATCACATGGGGAAGGCAGGAGAAAATTATAAACTCACGGGAATCCTTAGAATTAAATTATGATTTTTAGTGCAATAAATTTTCTTGTGGATTTTTTATTTAAAAAATAGTTACCTTTAACCACCACTCAAGATCACCTGATGGCCCTCTAAAAAATCGAAGTTGGGTCAAAATAGATAAATTGCACTTTTTATTTAAAAAAAATCGATTGATGAAACTGCTGTACATATGTCTTAAACATAGTACAATTAATATTCATCGGAGTCTAAACAAATGGTACAAATTTCAAGTCAGAAAATCATTTTGAACAATCCTATAAAACCTATTTAAAGTTGTACTTTGAAGATAACATTTTTTTGTATGTTTGTCTGCAGTAAAGACACTTATTATTAACTAAAAAATAAATATTATTTTGTAAATGCGGAAAATTTAGAAAATAATATAATTTTATATTTTGCAGCTTAGATGCTTTTCTCTCTTTTAAAAAAATATTATGATGAGCGTACTATACTGTGTCTCAAAAGTCTACATGCTTGGAATGACGTTTTTATTTTATTATCCAATAATGGAATAACAATAGGAAAAAACAGTAAATAGAACAGTTAGATAATGGAACAGTTACACAAATTAATTTACCCTAATTCAAAGCAATTTCTGGTGCATATGATTTCTCTATTTTTGGTAATGGAGCAGTGATAAAGAATCCATACACGCAGATTTTTCAGATTGACGAGGGTACATTCTTTTATAAAACAATAATTTCATTAAATTTTAATAAATTTCTTTATATTTTTTATACTTGTACATTCACACAATGCCGGATAAGAATCCATGTTTTTCATTGGAGCGACTTTACCTTTGGTAAGAAATATTGAGTTTCCATCTAGAAGCGATAGACCTTCTAATTTCATTTTGCTTTTTGTCCAAAACCAGCTGCTATTAAGAGGATCCTGTGATACTCCAATCCAGTAAGCCATATTTTGGTCATTAAGTTTGTTCCAGACGAATTCCACCTCTCGTTCAGATGTCAGCTCAGCTAGCCAACCTTTAGTGGATTTACAAAATATTAGGGCATCTCGATATCTTAAATCCTTGTTTTTTTATCTCCAGTACACATTTCCTATAAAAATTAAAGATAATGCATGCTGGGCCAAAAGTCACACAGTATGGGCAAAAAGACAATGTACTACAATGTATTACAATCAAGTACATTTTTAGAACAGTTAAAATTAAACGGAAAATTTCTTATGATTGTTTTAATAACATGAAGTGTAGGTACTCATCGTCAATATGTGGACGGAGATATTTTTCCTATATCTACTTTCCTTGGACTTACGTTGTTTTTACATGTGTATGTCCAGACATCTATTTAAATTTCGAGAAAAATAAGCATGATAGAGAAATAATGTTTTTGGAAAGCAGAATTGATACTTTGCGTAAATTTTTGAAATAGATCGAAACAATTTTTATCTTTATTTTTAGTGTATCTGTATCTACAAAGTTTGTTATTGGTGTTGCAAGCTGCAATTTCTTCCGTATTGAATAGAAAATATTATTCTTTAATATATTCATAATTTAAAACACTTAATTTCTCTTGTTATTTATAATTCCTAAGTCCACATTGAATTGCGTCTCTACATAGCTTTGCAAAAGTGATGGCCGATAGTAAAAATGGCTTTGCCGCGCTTGTACCCAAATCCTCGAAATGTCTCAAGTCATAACAGTAGAAATACTATCCATGGAAGCAACGGTTTCGAACATCCTTTGTGCACTGTATTTTCTGCTATTCATAATTTTTATTGATGTTTAAATTTGTAACTGCTCTTTTCTCAGCCGAAAAGGCGGTCATGTGTTGTTGAATATACGTGATCAACTCAACAACATTAACTAGAAAACTATAGAAATTTAGGCTTATGGCAATAGGCCGTTAACTTGCAGAGTACCTATTATAGGACTTCTGAAACAGGTAAAATTTTGGACAACCATAACTCGAACATTTTGAAACTTAGAATAACCATATTCGGTCAATCGATTTTCGTTTGCTATGTTAACAAGCTGTGCAAATTTCATAAAATCGGTGAGGTGATTAGCGAACTGTGAATGCCTAACTTTTTTTTATAAAATAGTTTCTTCTTTATTTAATAGATTTATTTATTTCTTTATCACCAATAATGGTACCTAAACTTTAACCAATTTATACATATTAAGTGTCAGAGGGACTATAAAACTTCGTTTTAGTGTTTTGGATACACCCTAGCAATCGCCTAAAAAAGAGTAATTAATGTTAGTAGTATAATACGAAATTTCACCGATTTAACTGAAATTTGTAATATTGAAGCAGAATAAAATTAGATGCTGATTGCGACAAAAATTACATTAATACAACATGTGGTTCCTGAGAATGTCCATTTTAAAGCTATAAAGTAGAATAAATAAATTTTTAGGCTCAGTTAATTTAGAGTGCAACATATTTTTATAGAGACAATAATAATAATCTAAAAATATATTTTATGCTATAAGTTATATATTTAGTTAAAATACACGAATAAAAAAATTAATGAAATTAGAATGGCCGAAAAGGCCCAAAAATGGTTTGCTCTCCCAAAAATACTTAAAATAAAGTGATTTAAATATGGTTAGCTCTGGTTCCACTAAAGTGTGGTGTTCCGCAAGGTTCTGTTTTGGGCCCAATTTTATATACATTATACACTACTCCAGTCAGTGATATAATTTCGTCATACCACCTAAAGCATCAGATCTATGCTGATGATTCGAATATATATATATCTTTGAAAAGTGATGACTCTTTCGTTTCAAGCATTTCAGTCCTCGAATCATGTCTATATCACTTGTATGACTGGTT
>JAUYWI010124249.1:0-10174 GCA_034780595.1 Parotoplana pacifica | reverse complement strand
TTCAGAAGAAATATGTTGGAAGCCTGTTTTCTTATTAAAGGGCACTCACGCTGTCAAAGCAGGTCCTGGCCAATTAAAGGGCACTCACGCTGCCACAGCAGGTCCTGGCCAATTAAAGGGCAGTCACGCTGTCAAAGCAGGTCCTGGCCAATTAAAGGGCACTCACGCTGTCAAAGCAAGTCCTGGCCAATTAATGGGTTAAGGTAATGTGATAAGTATAGTAATTATATTTACTAATTAATTGTATGCCTAAACGTCGTAAGATAAATTTCACTGATGTCCCTTAGTTTAAAAGAAACGCAAAAATTGAAAACCAATTTGTCAAATATAGAGATCTCTGAGAGCATACATAATTGAAACATCTGTACCGGCACAAAATACCCCAAATTTTGGGATGGGGTTGGCAATTGTCCCTCTTTCTCCCACCAGCTCTAGATAGAAATGAACAAACATTGTTTTTAGTATAGCCAGACAGAAACAACGATTATATAAACGTGTATTTTGCCATATCTGCAATTTTTGCCAAATTTATAAATCATTATTTTAATACCTACTCATTTTGTTAGCAAACTATCCAAATTTGTTTTCTTAAAAGTAAAAAGTGCATACTTATTTGTTTTACAAATAAGTAGTATATTTTTACCCAAGTAGTCTTGTTTTTTATTATTACTCTTAACATATTTTCATAAGCGTTTTCTTACTAGCAGTGGGGCAAATTAAAATCAAAGATACCCACTTACTTAAGATCGATGTTTGGCAAATATCTTTTGTTTAAAACTCTTCACTGTACATCAAACATTTCTTTTGAAGATTGTCTTTATTGAAAACAATATTGAGCAAGTGAAAATGCGTCCCTTTCTTGTGGTATTGGGTGTGTGTATGTATGTAGGTGACGGTTATTTCGAACAATCTCTGGTAGCAGATTATTCGGTTCGCTTTTTTTAATGAAACAACCTCCGCACATTGAGTTATTCATTTCTAACAAAATAAGGTCTATTTTACGTACTCGTATCCACTAAATAGTAATTTCAATTGTTGTTAGAGGTGGGTTGAAATATTGATATAAGTAGTACCGAAGCATAATTCATTTAATAAGTTCTCATATTGTAGTTCTTCTGCCGAGAAACACTTGAAACCTTTTAATAAAATTCTTAATATCTAATAGTTTTGCTATTCAGTAGGTACTAAATATGCGAAAGTGCTTTTCTCTTCACGTGTTTTGATGTGTGAATTTGGTAATATAAATACTTAATTTCAGAACATACAACTATGCTTAAGGAAAGTTTAAAAATGGGTTCTGTTAATCTTTTGCCATCTTTTGCCATAGAGTTCTGATGAAACAAAGCAATAGCCTGACTACGAAAGCCTACACATTTGACCGAATAGGAGCCCATTATGTAGCTACAAGACCTGTCGGCAAATACATTCATCCCACAAGTCTAACCAAATAAAGAGAACCATTCGGAAGATTTATTTAAAGTCAATTCTAAAAAAGGGGTTTTGGATAGGAGGGTTCCCAAAAGTGCTCTGCAGTGACCAGACAACCCACCTCCGACGACTCGCCTGATAAGTGGGCAAGGAAGCCAATGACATTGTTAATGGTTGTCGCCAGCGATTAATATGTGCTGCCTCCAATGGTGATCGCGGGGGTACTGATACTACTAATAAGTAATATCTGCAAATTAGTGGTATTTGCGAAATAGCACATAATTCCGATGGATCACAGGTAAAGGGCTCCTTGTCACTGTGATAGTGACCCTGGGGCAAGTCACTTTCATGAGGATTGCATCCTTGGCGTGCCATAAACCGAACCACAACATGCATAAATAAAATAAATTTAACTGTTTACTTATAATAAAGCGTTTAAGAGCAATAATAAAAAAAAACAGGAATACTTTGATAAAAATATACTACTTATTCATACTACTCGCAAATGACAGCCCAGGACAGCTGTTTGGGCCTTGTTGGGCCTCATCAGACAGGCATAATCACAGCCTGAGCAATATAAAATGTTCGTATATTTCATATCAAAGCATAGAAGTGAAGAAAAATGGCTAAATTTGCAGAAGAAAAGAAAAAGTAGAAGACAGTCATAAAAAATATATATTGGAAGCCTGTTTTTTTATTGAAAGTCACTCACGCTGTCAAAGCAGGTCCTGGGCTATCACTTGCGAGTAATATGAATAAATAGTATATTTTTATCAACGTATTTTTTAACATAATATGTGTTATTGCTCTTAATGCAAAAAAATCAGTTGTCCCAAAATACGTTTTTCTTTGTCAAAATCTGTATGGCCAGAGATAGTTAAAATCATAGAAATTGACGACCTACATCCTTCACTTAACCCTGACCCTACTATGGCTAAACTATATCTGGCTGATTTTTTTTAAGTGTCTGAATAATGTTTAATGTTGACTCACGTTTTTATTATTGACTACAAGGAGGTTTGAAATGTTCTCTTTCACAATCTTATAACATAGTTATTAATTTGTTGACTCAAAATGAATGGTTGTTCGTAGCACACAATGCACATAAAAGTGTAGCATTTTTTGTACTTAAATTTAATAAAAATCTGCCGATACCATTTTGTTCTCACGTTCTTATGCGTAATAACTGATTTCAAATTAGCACAGAGATTTTTCAATACATACTGAAATTAGAAATATCGATTTTTTTATTGTGCCTTGAACGTATGTATATAGCAGTTTGAAATTGATTAACTTTAGGTAATTGTTTTTCAAAGTATCGGCTCTATAAAAAATGTATCGAAGTTGGTAAATCCACGAGAACAATGGCAAAGCGTCTATCTTCCCATACAGATCACAGACCCGACATTAGAAGCAATTCAACGCTTCTATCTTCCAGATTTTTTTATCGGTGATATCTCTACAATATTAGATGAGGCCCAACAAGGCCAAAACAGCTGCCCTGGGCTATCATTAGCGAGTAATATAAATAAGTAGTATATGCTTATCAAAGTATTCTTATATATTTTTTTTTTATTACTCTTAAACACATTTTATCGGTGATATCTCTACAATATTAACTTGGATTAATGATAAGAGTAATATTTCAAAAAAACAGGTATACTTTGATAGCCCAGGACAGCTGTTTCGGCCTTGTTGGGCCTCATCAGCCAGGCATAATCACAGTCTGAGCAATATAAAATGTTCGCATATTTCATATCAAAGCATAAAAGTAAGGAACATTTGCCAATTTTGCATGAGAAGAGAAAAGTAGAAGATATTCAGAAGAAAAGTACTTGGAAGCCTGTTTTTTTATTGAAAGGCACTCACGCTGTCAAAGCAGATCCTGGCCAATTAATGTATTTAAGAATAATAATAAAAAAACAGGATTACTTTGATAAAATTATACTACTTTTTCATATTACTCGTATATGCATATTTTCTGGATGCACGAGTTTGACCATTCAAAGATAAATCAACAAGACAAAAAAGTGCTTCTAATAGATTGTTAGATACTCCAACCTTGGAATCGGCAGATTGCTTCCATCCAACATCTTCACCAATTTGGCTGGGAATGAAACTGAGATGTCACTCATCAAATCATTTAGTGGTTAGTAGACGTGCCAACGACCCTCAGTGAATACCAATTGTGTATTGATAGGGTCACACATATTGAGTTCACTCTTTATTACAGGCCAAGACTCATTGTTATTAGTGCCAATAAACAACCTTCTACTGTTTCTGTTTGGTGCTGGCTGTCTTTTATACTTTTTGTCTCTCATCCTATCAGCAACAAGTGACCGAACTGTTTCTAGAGCTTCTGCTCCGCGGTGCTTGAGGTCATCCATGGCCGTACCATCACCACTTATAACGTCTGCTTCCCCTACCATTACAAAGCGTTTCAGAGCCGAGAGGAATCCAGTAACGTTTTCGGAATACCTTGCAAGGAGCGGATACCACCCACTCATTTTCATCATTCAATTTACAATTTGTACATTTTATGTAATAAGATCTGACTTTCTTAGATTTGTCATTATGAATGTTTTGGTAATGTTGTAAGTTGTAGTAGGTACACGGCTGTTTAAGTTTCTGAATTGCTAGCTCATTTTATTATCCATAAGTGTACTCAACTGTAATTAGTATATCCTTTAACTAAAATAAGGACATTGTTCATGTTGAATTTGGGATTTTTTTAATCTGGTAGCTCAAAAACTTTTCTGGGGGCTCAGCCTTCCTAACTCCCCACCAGGTCCTTTGTCCCCAGAACACCACATCTTCCGGCTTTTTCAAAAATTTCAATTGGCATCCTTGTAGGCTACAGAATGTAAACATGGATCTCGAAATTCTATGAAATTTATAAGGAGTATAATTATTATAAGTTACCTTTAATATGCGCCTGATTTTAGCGTTTTCTCAGTGGATTGTTTTTTGGAGTCCACATCAGTCTTATAAAATGTCTGCAAATAATGTCTAATGTGTTAAGAGTAATAAAAAGCAGAACAGGAGGAATACTTTGATAAAATATGCCACTTATTCATATTACTCGCAAGTGATAGCCCAGGACAGCTGTTTCGGCCTTGTTGGGCTTCATCAGCTAGGCATAATCACAGCCTGAGCAATATAAAATGTTCGTATATTTCATATAGAAGCATAAAAGAGAGGAACATGTATTTTGAAAAGTAGAAATTATTAATTGTCGGGGCGGGAAAGTTAAATAATAGAGAAATAAATGTGATTATTGATAAACTACTTTGTGGCATTAAAAATAGGTCATAAAGAACAATGGGGCATCAGTTATCAAATAGTCAACAGAAAAGTTTGATTCCCATCAAGCATTATTGGTTTGGATTGATTATAAATTAAGTTTAATACCAAACCTGAATTTCTATAGTTAGCTAAGAGTTCAAAGCCAGTTTTCTGTATCACCTGTTGGATTTCTCTCAACATACCCTCAAAATAATACAAAAACCAGATTCAACTGCCTCCATAGTTAGATAAACAGATGATGTAGGTCATTAAGAAATGGGCTCACCTCTTTCCATGATAGGATGCTGTAATTGGGTAGTGGAGGAGATGGGGACAGACAATGTCTGTATATTGCCCTTGGTAGCCGATGATAGGAAGCTGTATTTGGGTGGTGGTTGGCTGCTGCATTCAGCGCTTGGTGGGTCAACCACACCTACAAGGTCAGCATCAATATTGAGCAGATAAGTTGACTCGAGAATTCGGTGAATAATTATGACCTAAAATTAGATGGAGATTATCATACAATCATAGAGATCTAAATGCCATAAAATATAAATTGATGGATTAATCCATAGTCTTATATATTATGTACATATGCGTGGTGCACCCATGAAAATCTATTTTCTGTGTGAAATATCTATGGATACAATATCATTGTAGGTTGCACAAAGTTTAATATTAAAATTTCATAAATTTCTACAACATTTTTGTTTGCCAATTTTATTGACTGTGAAGCCTTCTGTTATCAAATTTCTTCTAAGAATTAATAGATCGTCCTCCTCTGACATCATTGGTCTTCTTTTACAACAAGACTATGGTGCTGCATCACCTAAGAAAGTGCCATTTACTTTTATATAGGTGCATTCAAAAGAGGAAGAACTTCTGTGCATGATGCAGAAAAACCCAGTCACATTGCTGTTAATTCATGGTGACTGTTTTATCGTGGAATTGTGCTGGTAGACTATCTCGAAAATGGTCAAAGTTTGGCTGGACAAAGTCATATCCAAAAGATTCTTCTTACAGAGAGCACAGAATCAGTGGCTTCTTCAAGATAATGAACTGCTGATACACCAAGCAAATGTTGTGAAGAAGAAAATTCAAATTGAAAGGAAAAAATATGCATAAAATATTGTTGTTGCATTTAAAATTACCAAGGGTACATGTCAAGATTTATTTAAACTATGAAAATAATTTTGTGACAGTGTGATATAAGGGAGGACGGAATAAAATTAAGTAAGGTGTCATACAAAATTTTAGAACTCTTTAGATTAATGTCAGAGGCCTAAAGTCTTATCTTAAATAACCTGTAAAATTAGAAAAGCTTGCCAAAGATATCTCTTTTTTTTAAAGAAGTCACCTTGAAGTAGTGTTTGGATTGGCCTTAGGTGGTCCAAAGACCAATGGGCTGTCTTTGTATAGAGGTTTGCTAACTCTCTCTCCTTCAATTATTCACAACCAACATTTCCTTGTTTCTTCTTTCTATAGTACATAAGACATCAAATTGACAGTAATTTAAATGTCATTTAAGCATTTAAATCAGAAGAATATAATTAATTAATATGGTGATCAGTAGCCAATCTGTCTTTCACATCACATTTTTCTGAAATTTCTCATGCACAATTTGTAATTTCTTGGCATTTGGTGCTTAAATGTACAATATATTTCAATTTTTTTTGCATTTTAGTAGATACTATTAATTAAATGGTGCATCATTGAACAATATTTTCAAATAATAATGGTTTTTATATTTTAGTTCAAAGTCATATAATAATATTTATGAATAAAAGAATTATTATAATATTATTTTTTCTAAATATTAGTCTATAATGAAACTTTAATCTTTACAAATTGTTATAAATAATCTAAGTTAGTATGTTTCGATGGTTTTTTTTTATGGTACAGATATATGTATTTATTGATTAAATTTGTGACATTTATTTTTGGGCCACTTTATAATTTAGAAGTGGATTTGCTGGAACTAAAATGAATTCTGGTATTATTAATATGTGGAAGGCAGTGTCCATATCCAGAGGAATTAACACATAATTAGACATGACAAGTCCATCCATGGCAATTAGATATGAACAGAGTCTAACTTAACTTCTTATAAAAGGAAACACACTTTTTAAAAGAAGTTTTATTATTATAATTAATAATTTTCTTTTTGTGTAAATTTAAAACTGGAAGTGTCTATTCAGATTGGATAAAAATGCAGGTTGATTATAATTTATTTTTTTATCATGACTAACTAATACAAATTTGTCACATAGAGGATTACAAATAATGAAACACAGGGAATGCATGATACTATAAATATAGGTACAATAAGTGCTGCTATAATTTGACAGTTAGTATTTTACCAACATTCGAAATTACATGTAATCAAATAGTAGTATACCTATTAAGCATACTAGGTTGAACACTTTTTATAATACTTTATGAATAAAGTTAGTGTCATCATTATATTTTGCCAAAATAGTGCTCACATATTTCATTCCTTCAACAAATTGTTCAGCAATCATTTTGATGTCAATATTGGCTGTTTTCATTTTTTGCACATGAGCAATAATGCATGGTATAAACAAGCTTGAATCATTATACCTCTGAGATATGTCTTGATTCTTCTTGGTGTTGAGAATGCTCTATCCGATTTTGCTGATGTAACTGATATTGATTTATACATTTGTGTATCACTGATAGCAGAGTCTTCAAAACTATTAAAAGTGTTGCAAATAGTTTAAATTTTGTCACTTTTTATATTTTATTATTTTCGAAAATCTGTTGCAGCAATGACAATTGTATTTTTAAGCAATCTGTGTCCCTAACCCTTGAATACATTTCCAGAAATGAGTCTGGAATGGTGTCATCATTGCTTTTATTCACACATGAGAGCAAACAGGTTTCGAATTCACTAATAACATCAAAACTCTTTTAGTAAAACCATTGTAGCACATCATTTTGAACAATGTCAATATAGTTTCATAATAATGTTGATAGAAATAGGTAACAACATTCATATATTTTCATTGTTTTCTCTGATTCCTTGGATAATTTTTGAGGGTCACAAATGTCATTCACAGCTTCACTGTCAACTCTTTGATAGAAATGATCAAAATGTTCATTAGTTCAGTGTCTATCCAAATGAGCCACAAATTGATCAGCAACAACTAATGTGCCTTCTGCTGACATTTGTTTGGACTGAAGCATTATTGATATTTGTTCAGAGGTGCTAAAAATAAAAATGCATAAATTCAAACCAAAAAAGGTCACAAATTGTTCCATTAGAGATAACAGCCCAGTGGCCTTTGTAGCATAAGGTGGAGGGTAGGGGTGAATCAGGAAAGGGGTGAGTCTGAAAATATTTCCAATAATTAACTTTAAATGGCTGTAACTAAAAAAATAATTGAGATAGAAAGCTGATTTAAGATTCTAATTAACCCAGAAAATCTGGAGAATATTTGGCATTACTTTTTAAAGCATAAAAATAGTTTGTTGTAAAGCTACATTCATCAGAAGCTTATCAAAAAATGATCTTCAAAACTTTTCTCATATTTTTCAGGCCACTCACTTATAAGCTTTGGTAACATATTTTTTAGTATCTATGACATATACCCCTGGTCAAAAGTTTTGCACACTACTGATTTCTGTAATTGCTCACTAGCACCCATAAATGATTTGGAAAAGATGTAATAATAACTGCAGTGTCAAAACAAACTTACTCAATATTTGTTTAATAACTTTAAATTTACTTCAGTTACTCTTCTAGCCAAAACCAGTGTTGACATAGTGATGGTAAGATTATCACTGATCAGCTTCTTTTTCTCTCTCATTGTGTAGAGAGTGCCAACATAGTGAGGGAGAATTAACACTGAGCAGCTTCTTTTTCTCTCTTATTGTGTAAACAGTGCCAACATAGTGAGGATGCATCTGTCCTGAGTAGGCAACTTTTCTCTAAGCTAAGCTAAGCAATTACAAACATTCTTATGAGCATTTTGGGCACTAATATCATTGAAGGAAGGCAATAGAAGTTATGCAACATGCATTGATCTGTTTTGTGGCTCATTCATTGTGGCTATTGACATGAACAATAGGAGTGGTGGCCCATGATTGGCCCATGACACCCAGCTGTGATAAAATATTCTTAAATATTTCTGAGTGCACAAATCTTCCTCATTCAAGATGGCCAGACATCTTAGTCATTTTGCATGAAGAAACAGACTGTTCTGTGACCCAGCTTGCTGCTGATTTCAATGTGGATCGATGAACAATCCAATTCCTTCTCTCCAAACACCACAAAATGGAATCTGTAGAGGTCAAAGAAAGGTCTGGTCATCTGAATGTCAGTACTGCAAGAGAGGAAAAAGAACCCTTGTAAAAATGTCCAGCACTAATTCTCATCAAGTCCTAAGACAACTCCACCAGAGATGACAAGATGAACATGGAGTACATACCTCCACCTCTACAGTCAGGCATCGACTTTGCCAAGTTGGTCTGATGGACAGAATTGCAGTCAAGAAGCCTCTTCTGACTCCCTGCCCTCACCATTTACATCTGGATTGAGCCATGGAGTAATGAAACTGGAATGCAGCTGACTGGAGGTGCATTTTTTCAATGATGACAATCCAGTATATTTGGTATCTGGACATCAGCAGTGCTATGTGAGACGTAGAGGTGGTACAGCTCTTCATAGACAACACATCCAGCCTACAGTACATTCCTCAAGTGGTCACATCATGGTTTGGGGTGGATTCAGTGAGAATTCAAGGAAGACTGAATGCTGCTGCCTACCAAGAGATCATCAGCAACAATGTCCTGCCTCTCAACTCCTAGATTTGAATCTGACCTTCATGCAAGACAATTCCCCATGTCACACTGCAAGAACAACTCACTGATTCTTTGAAAAGCATGGAATACACCAGACCTCAATCTAATTGAGAATCTGTGGAGCCACATTCAGCATGAGGTCGATGGCACCCAAGTCTCAATGGTCTCTGGGCATCAACTCAATGAGCATGGCAGGAAGTACCACCAGAAATGATCACCAACCTCATTGAGTCAATGCCACAACATTTGGAGGCTGTGATAGCAGCTTGAGGAAGCTCCACCAGATACTGAAGAATGATGCATTTTCTCCCCCATTCCATTGAGAATGCGAAATCAGTCCTCTTCAGGACCAACCACTCATTGATAGCTCCTAATGGACTACTAATACATGCAGAAATTCATTTTAGTTCAGAAAATTAAATTAATTACAACTGTATGGTAATTACAGGAAACAGGAATCAGTATAGTGAAAATTTATGAAAAAAACTTGGGAGTAGCAAAACTTTTGACCAGGGGTGTATATGCATACTATCTGAATATCATATCATACCATTTATTAAATATATACAGGGTGGGCCAAAAGTCACGCAGTATGGGCAAAAAGACAATATGTGATAACTAATGTATTTCAATCAAG
>JAUYWI010124238.1:0-10174 GCA_034780595.1 Parotoplana pacifica | reverse complement strand
CAAGGTTTTGTAGTCCTTCTTCTGAGTCTGCTATCATTGCTTGATCGTCTACGAATCGCACTTCCTTAGTTATTTCTACTCCTATTGTTACTCCGTCTTGTATGTGGTTAATTGCTTCTATCACCATACGTTCTGTGTATATCGATAATAACAACCAACCTATCTAGATTAAAAAGGGATCGGAACTCAGACAACATCATAAAAAAGAGTTGAATCGAGAAAGAAGGAAACATTGCATCAACTGTCTGGGTGAAAATACCAATATGTGCGATGCTTTCACAAAACTTGAATTGGAAGAGGTTCTTAGAAAGATGCATAACGGTAAAGCTGAAGGCCCAGAAGAAATCCCAACCGAACTTCTTCTGAACTTGGGGACAGAAGGGAAAGAAACAATGCTAAGAATCATCAATTAGTCCTGGTACACGAACACATTATTGTACCTATCTCTAAGCCGGAAAGTATAAAAGAGACATTAAATCCTATAGACCTATCAGCCTAACAAGCCACCTAGCCAAGATCACTGAGAGAATAATAAAAAACAGACTTTACTGTTGGGTTGAACGAAATAAGATCCTATAAGAAGAACAGGCTGGATTTAAAGCAACAAGATCCACAGAAGACCATATCGCTAGACTGATACAGGTACCTATGATAGTTGGAACAACAGCAAACCCGGAAAACGAACGGTCATTACACTATTCGACTACTCTAGAGCTTATGATACCATATGGAGAAAGGCCCTCATCACTAAACTCTACAGAATGAAAATACCAAAATCCTTTCAGAACTTTATACTAGACAGAAGAGCTAATGTTCGTTTTAATAACACCTTTTTCTAGTCACGTAACTTCAGACAGGGCCTATCTCAAAGCAGTGTTCTAGTGCCTCTCCCTGGCAAGATAATATCCCTCTTTTTTGCAGATGACCTCATGATGCCTACGAAAGATGTCGCACTTGACATGGCCATCAACAAAATGCAAATTGCTGCAAATGCTGTTGTAACGTGGTGGTCAAAGAAATAGAAGATGACACTCGCCCCAAAGAAGTGTGAAACCTTGATTCTCACACAATGGAATAAGGAAGCTAATCGGAAAGCTAACATAAAGATTATTGAAAAAACACTCAACACTGTCAAACGGATAGATTCCTCGGTATAAATATATTGACCGCCTCCTCAATTTGGCAATCACGTAAATGCTTTGAGAAAGAAAGCCATAATCAGAATTCGACAACTCTGAGCCTTAGCTGACAAATCATGGGTGCAAACCAAAGACGTTATATACCTAGTCAGACTAGACGGATTATTTGTTTAAAAATAGGTTAATGTTTAAAATTTAGTTTCTGTTTTTTGATTGGCAAAAAAAATAAAAGACGTTACCATTGGGAGCCTCAATAAAAGTTAGAAAATCATGTATATTTTATGTTTTTTTTATTTTACAGCTTTCTTTAATGATATTTAGTTATTTTAATGAAATTATTACAATATTTTTGAACACCTGCTACCAAATAGATAAAAAGAGCGAAATAATATTAACTTTCTATTTTTAAATTGAGGCTCCAAATGGTGAAAATAAATAGTATTTAATTCATCCATAAACTGCATTATGCACCATTTATTAAATAATTAGAACTGTTTTCCCTCAAATATTTGAGCCATTTTCATTATTCTTTGGCTATTTTTTTGCAAATCAACCTCCATCGAGAAATATTGGCCATCTAGAATACAAAGTACCTCCTTACCTCCAACCAAAGACGTTAACTATGAATACCTACAGAACAATATTATTTGTACATATATTATCTACAAACATTTAAGTTTTAATTTACAGTTGAATTTTTAATATTTCGTAATTAAACAAAAAGTATTTAATCGTCGCTGTGTTAATACACTGATTTTTGCCAACCATAAGCAAAAGTAATTACAAAGCAGCGATAACAAATTCTGCCTATCCATCTTATGCTCTATCTAGCCTCTGAAAAGTATAGTAGGTATAATTGAAATCTGTGGGGAAAACACTCAGATTCTCAGAAACGTTTATACTACCTACATAAGATCATCCATAGACTACGTAGCAGAAGCATATTTACCATCCACCTCACCCACCTATATGAAACGATTAGAGACAATTCAAAATAAAGCAAGTCGAATCATAACAGGCTGTCCTCCGAAAACACAAATAGAAGATCTAGATGAAGCTAGACTTGAGCCTATTTCTATGAGGTGATGCTAAAGGTGATACTAAAGTGCCATTTGAAAAACTCTTACTGACCCACTGTACAAAATTGCAACGAGCACTATTAAAACAAGCCTCAAACGCAGCCAAAATAGTTGGAGAAGAAAAACTGGAAGATACAGAATACGGAACTAACCAACTGAAAAGAGAAATAGTTTATTCTATCCGTCCCCTCCATTCTACCGTAGAAAATAGCATTAATAATACCATAATCACCACAAATATTAATCCATCGGTTTGTAAAACTGAGCTAAAAACCATTTTCAAATAAAAAAACAGAGAAATACCTCCAAGAACTAAGCAGAGTCAACATAACATTGCTGTGGACCTGGGTAGTGGCCTGCATTTTGAAGAGAAATGTTAAATTTCTCTCTTTAAAAATTCACATTTACATGTTTATCCAATTGGCCTTAAATTTGGGGTACTAAGTGCTGTTTTCTTTTAAAAAGTTGGAAATGAGTTTTCTTTTAAAACAATTATGTTGTTTTTATAAAGTAATGTTTAACAAATTGGTGTTATTCCCGTAGCATAATGTTGAAATGAAAAAATGTAAGGATCCCAAATGCTACTAAATTTTGAAAAAATAAATAAAATTAAAATTAAGCTTCACAATTCGTTGTAAAACAACCCTGCCCAGTCATAGACAAAATAAAAATTAGTGAATAAGTTGTTTTACAACGATATATAGGGCTTTATTTTACTTCTTTTTTTAATATTTAGTAGCATTTGGGATCCTTACATCTTTTCATAAAGTGATGTATTTTATATGCAAGTAATAATTAATTTAATCATTTTAATAAAATACATGTGTGATATTATTATAGGAACTATGATATTTCATTTGTTAATATAATTTTGCCATTGAATGCTAGATTTATTAATAGTAATAATAAACTAAAAATACATACGATAGAACTGATAAAAATAAATCCATAAATTTTAAAATACACTTCAAAAACAAATATGTATGTTGAACAGATTAATTTACATTGTAGTTTGCACTCTATGGTATTTTAAAATTAAATCAATAAGAATCAATGACAAAGGTCAACTAACTTTTGGAATTTTCTATGGCCTAAAACCATGTACAAATTAAATTTCTAAAACAATCTTTTTATTTTGTAGTATAGAATAAATTGGTCGTATTAGTGTATACCATAGATAATAAATTATATCAATATTTAATATCCATGGTGTTGGTATGCCTAATTATCAATCACCTTCTACATAAAACAGTCCGTCACAAAAAGAGTCCACCAACCTACATGCTTCTCCACTTGTACGATCTGGCCCACTTTCATGTTCAACCAGCTGACATCCACCATCTCAGTAGCCTCGGGTGCTGCACCAGCAGACTTGTTGTCAAGGGCAGCTAAATCAAACGTGTCCAACATTGATTCGTCATCCATCATCAAGGTATTGATTGATTATTAAAACGGACGTTAAATATTCAAACATTCTGTTATTTTTAAAAAATGTTTGAATAAAGCAAAATAACGTAAATAAATAAATTTAAAATATTTAAATATGAATAAAAAACTATGATAACATTTTCGCCAATTCTTATCAGATTAAATCATAAGATTACAAAGCAATTTATAGTAATAGGGTCATTTCATTATATGTCAACAAATTTTGATATGATTTTGTGGGTCACACTCTTTGATGTTTTTAATATTCACAAATTTGTTTACCCGTAATGTCAATACACTAAATCTGAAATATGAGTGTTCTAACTTGTGTTTTTTTTAAAGTTATGTCTCTCTAAAGTCCATACGGTCAGACCTTAGAATACGCTTACTTTTAAACAATAGGCCAAAATAGACTTTTTGAGATTTTCAAACATTTTATTGGCAAGTAATTATATACTAAAATTTGGAATGGATATGTAAAATTGTTCATTCTATGTATTACACAATCATAATGATATAAAAAATATTTTCATTGGTTCAATTTGAGGACAATGTTGGCAATTTTCATAGTTAAACAAATTCACGAAAATTTGTGAAATTGGTGAATAACTTTATCATTTGTTGGAATAAGTTGTAAATTTTTACTGCTGTTGATAGCTCTCACTAAGGAGTATTTATAAATATAAATTGAAGACTGGTTCGTTTTGTTAGAAAATTATAGTACCTCCTTGAAAATAGGTAAAAATGGCAAAATTGTGGTCATAGACTAACATTGGGAAGATATAGCTAATCTGGTATGTAATAAGTTGATAATATTCAGTAGTAAAGTTATGGACATAATAAATCAAATAAAATAAAGAGTGATCGCTTCTGGTATAAAATAAGTAAAACGTAGCGGTAGTGTATAGAAGCCTAAGGCTTATACACTGATATTAAACAGATGTAAAATAAAAAATAGATATAAAATAACATATTTAGGTAATATGTAAAAATTTACAATAAGATGTAAAATAATAAATTTATATTATATAGATATACTAAGATGTTATTTTACATCTTTATTTTTTTAATATTTTATAAAAGATGTTATTTTACATAGTTGATCTTAATATTGTAAAAATATTTTATTCATTTCTAACTATCTAAAGATGAAAGATGTATAATACATCGAAAATAATAAAAGATGTTTTAAGATGTAAAATTACATCTTTATATATTATTACATACAACATTTTCTTTTATACTGTTTACTATTATATAAGCAGTGGCGTATCCAATGGGGGTCACAGGGGTCATCACCCTCCCCGTCAGGGTTTTGTCGGTAATTTCCTAAATGCATCACTATTACTTGTTTTAAAAATGTTTGTATATGTGTAGGTACCTACATACTTTTAGATTATGATTTCTACGGCTACGGTGTTGTACAGTAAAAATTGTTTTATTTGTTTAAAAATGTTAATAAATGTAGATATTTTTGGATTAACATTTCCATGGCATGTGACAAAAAAACTAAAGTTGTAGGTATCTACTACCATTAAACTAAAATTACTCAAAAGTATCCATGGTATGTATATTTTATTATAGAAAAGATTTATTTAAATACAATCATGGCTCACGGAAGCACATATCCCTGCTCGCCTTCACGAATCAGGAGAATCCAGAACATGTTTTTGTAAATATTATGAGGATACTCAGAACATAAAGACATTTTAGATGTTGTACCACCATGTGAACTACACCTACTGATTGGCTGTACGGTATATAATTCTCTGCACAACTTTGGCCAGAGGTAGAAGAATGACCTAAGCAATGTTATGTCACAAGAGAGGCACAATATGGAGGCACATTTACAGGTCGAAGTGCTAATATTCTGCTGAATAAAATATCGATTCTAAAGGTACTATGTCCAACAAGATTTGCAATGTATGTTCGTGTCTTCGAGTGCCTATAAATGGTTGTTGATTCTTGCTTTGGACGAAGCTTTCATTTGGATTTTGAGATACATATCAATGATTTAAAAACTGCTTTGGTGGATACAGACATAAAGATTACTCCTAAATTTCATTTGTTGTTATATCACGTTCCTGAATTCTGTCACAAAAAAAGCAGGGTCCAAACAGTGTTCAGAATCCAATTACCATGAATTCATCTCTACATGGAGTAGAGTCAAAATTTTAGACATTAAGCATCCCAAATTCGGTCAGCGCCTCTTGTCTGCAGTATGTGCATTTAATTGTCATCATTTTAGGTAATTGATTGTTTCAACTATGCATGTTTTAATACTTTCTGTTATTTTTAATCAATTTATTCTTTTATTCACTGTTTATCTTGTGAACTTTAAAATGGCACTGCTATCTAAAATAAAACATAATTGTACTATACTCAAAATAAAGATTTATATAAAATTATTGTATTAGAAAATTGGATGCTTCACATTTATTGGTGGCTATACTACCATTTTATATTTATGTTACAGGGTAAAAATCCTTCAAAATTGTAAATATAGTGAAAAAATTACATGAATTTTAGTATGGAGCACATAGTGTGGAGTATTATTATCTAATAGAGATAATTACTAATCCGAATTCAAAAATCGATCATTTTGTTAAAATCACCAAAATGGTACTGTTATCTAAAACAACCATCCTACACCTTAGGTAATATAACGACAAAAACATACAACAAAAAACAGTGATAATTAAAGTTTTATTCTATGCAATTGTACCAAGGACGAAAGTCAGTTTAAACCATTGGTATGTATTGATATGTATCGATACATATCAATGGTTTAAACAATAAAAATGTAGTGCTTATGGAAATTTTCATTAGAGCAAACACAATTTTGAAAGTTTTTCGATTATATTATGATTTCAGATAACACACTTTTCTGAATATTTCAATTATTTTATGATATAAGCTAACAGACATTTTGCCATTTTTGTTATTAATTTTTTTGTTAGCACAAACCAACGGATTTGGGCCAGCAAAATTTTAGAGGGTGTTGTGGCGAAGTCCCACTAGTAACATTAAACAATCTTGACTTGGGTGCTATGGGCATTGTACAACATGGTGTGGGATAACAACCTATACTAGCAGCACATAGTCGAAAAACAAAGTCACAAAACTCCATTTTTTATAAACTTTTTCAATTTATGCCTTTATCAACTGCACATTTGATGGGGGAAAGGCCGCCACTGTCAACATTTGATTTAGACAAGGGTTTTAGGAACATCATACAACAAGTAAAATAGAAATAGGTACTACAGAATAACCTCTACGAAATAATAAAAAAAGCATAAAATTACATATAACCTTTTTTATACTTTTAAATTGGAATCGAAGTTTTAGGACAACTTACAGTTTCAAAAATAGCTGATGTTAGACTTGAGGAATCAGCGTATACTTTCCATGGACGTGTATATCAATTTAGACATGTGTGTATTATAGGACATTAAATTAGCATTCCAATACCACAAGCAGTTTATTTTGAATTACTTTACCTAACCAAGAACTTTAGAAAATCAGATTTTGGAATTGAATGACAAAGGATAGCGTATATTCTTAAGAGGGTGGAACCGTAATTGACAGTATACAATTTGGACATAGGCAGCACATGTTTGTAACTTTCAGATCAAATCAATATACATTGTGAAACAACCACCTGGCCGTTTAATTGAATTTTTGATTAGTTCAAACCCAGTGTTTTATCTATAGAGTAACGAAAACACCATAAAATGTTTTTACTTTCTTAATCTATTTGGATTGTTAAAAGTATGAATGAGATTTGTGTATTTTTTAATTTGAAGACAAATTTAATAGTTTTGTTTATACAGCTCAACAAAATAAAGTTTTCTGAAGGTCATTAATTAAAACACGACTTAGTAGGTGACATGTTTATTTTACTGTTTTAATTAAATTAAATTAAAAGTTGCTAGTAATAAAAGGCACTATCTAATTACTTAAATTATATAGATATGTTAATGTTTCTTTAGCTACGAGATGTATTAATATTAACCTTATTTATAAAATATCCGTTGAATAAAACCGATTAAACATATAAAGCCTAAGGATAAGGTATCGGCTATTGTCAGATACAGTCGATGACATCTGTTTATTGCCGAAGTGGCTATTGTTCCGTGACGGAACAATAAGTGTAAATGTTATTGTTCCATGATGGACAAATAAGGGTAAATGCTATTGTTCCGTGGAATATTTGATTGGCTGAAAATATTAATCGTTCTACTTTACTACTCTTTCGAAATATATAAATGATAGCTTTGCGCTGTGTTATTCCTTATGTATGATAAATATTATTTGAAATTTTTCTTTCAAAAAAATAAATATTGCTAATTTTAACGAAGTCAACAGATTGTGCATGATGAGATGAGCAAGCACATCACCAATTAGTCAACATTTGTCTATGGATGGGTAATATATAATTATAATTGTCCAATTTACAAACAAGTCAATTAAAATTAATAACTTTGTGATTATGGATCCAGATATACAAAAACGTCTATTTATTTTCTTTTTTTATTAAATGAGTCTTATTCTCATTCATTATATAACAAAATTTATTTCATTACATTAAAACTAAACTTGCAGTTGCTTTTATTACAAAATTTTTATTTTATGTTTTCATTAGAATTAGAATTAAGAAATATATTTTGTGCCAGGCCAGATTACCTGATTCATTAAATTACCTTGACACAAAATAAATTTCTTAATTCTTATTCTAATGAAGACAAAATAAAAATTTTGTAATAAAAGCAAGTTTTGTTTTATGTAATGAAATAAATTTTGTTATATAATGAATGAGAATAAGACTCATTTAATAAAAAAAGAAAATAAAAAGATGTTTTTGTATATCTGGATCCATAATCACAAAGTTATTAATTTTAATTCACTTGTAAATTAGACAATTATATATATTACCCATAGACAAATGTTGACTAATTGGTGATGTGCTTGCTCATGTACAATCAAATCTGTTGACTTTGTTATAATTAGCAATATTTATTTTTTCAAAAGAAAAATGTTAAATAATGGGTAATTGGGCCAGGCCAGATTACCCATGATTCATTAAATTGCCTTGGCACAATATATATTTTTCAATATATAATTCAACATATTTAATTTTGTATATGAAAATCATAAAAAGAATTATACTAGAAACCATTCAATAGAATCTATCTTTCAAAATAGTGATGTACACTACAATTAGTTAGAATTCATTTAAAAAGTCTTCTCAGTCAGAAAAGAATATAAAAAGGAACAAATCTGACCTGGTTGAATACTTAAAATATTTGTTTCATGAGTTTTTTTATATTTGAAAATCACAAAAGTATTGCTCTTTAATATCCAAGGCTGGATAATGGTGAAAACCAGCCCTACCCAGGTGTGGATCCAGGATTTTGTTTTAGGGGGGGCCCATATTTGAAGGGGCACAAGCATGGTATTTTTAAAAAATTAACAGGTAGTGTTTCTACAACAAATTTTTATAACTATATATTATACACATTGAAACAAACATGGATTAAACAGAACTATTATCAACAAAAAAACATATAGTTATACTGGTTACACAATATCATTAAAGCAAAATAGACATAATATATAATTACAGTATTGCCTCAAATTCTGGAAAATTATTTTCTTGATTACAATTATTACTTGAAATATTTTGTGAATAAAATAATTCTGATGTGAATGACTGTATTTTAGTTCAAGGATATCATGATTAAAATAAAATATAGTCTTGACACATAAGAATTTACACTATGTGGTGAGACTCGCCACATAAGGATTTACACTATGTGGTGAGAGTCTCGACACAACGTTTTACACTATGTGGCGAGAGTCACTTTAGCTTTTAGGATATATAAAACAGGGTGGCCACCCATCCTCGAAATTCGAGGACACCTCGATAATCCTCGAATTTTGACAAATGTCCTCAAATTCTAGAAAGTGTCCTTATATATTTGGCCTCTGGTCTTTTTTAAAAATTATTGTACATATTATGTCCTGGGTAATGATGTTAAACATAACATTAACATAAACTTTTATATGCTGTGTTAAAATTATGTTTTTTTTATTTACAGACAATTTTGTAATACTACTTAATTTAATTAAAGAAAAATCTCCATTATTTAATAAAATTATGTCTTATTGTCTTATAATAGTATACCTATATTGTACATTAGTTCTGATATATTAATGTAGGGTGTCCGTGGCTGGGAAAAACTGAGAATCATACAAAAAATGGGGAAACGACATCTTGTATTAATTAGCTTTTTATTAAAGATGATATCTTGAAGCCAGAATTTATTTGGATTTTGCAATGTATAGCTAAACATTATTCTTCTCATAGTAGTGACCATATTGGTGACATTTTTAGAACCATGTTTCCCAATTATGAAATAGCAAAGCATTTTTCTTTAGGAAGGGACACATTTACATATATGACATGTTTTGGTTTAGCTCCTTTTTAAAGAAAACATCTTATCTACGATTTCTGAATGCGATGAT
>JAUYWI010124227.1:0-10176 GCA_034780595.1 Parotoplana pacifica | reverse complement strand
AAGAATAGAAATGTTTTATTTGGATTAATGACTCAAATTTATATAAAAACAGGGGTGGGTCAAACTTTTTGCACAGTTAGCATCTTTGCTAGGGACGCCAATACTACATACCAACAAGAATTTTTAAAGAAAGTAATCTAATATTTTTAATGTATTTGACCACATGAAACCTTTGTTGCCATATAGAAACTTTTTTCATTTTAGCAACTGTTGTTAGGGACGCTAATATAGTATTGCAACGGGAAATATTTACAATCTATGCAGATTTAAAGCTATTTGACAACATAAAACCTTAGTTGCCATATATGAACTGTTATTTATCTACTTTTCACTTAATAATTACTAGGAATGTAACAAAGGATTTTAGATAATTTATATGATTTCATGTGAATTTGGGCACGTGTAACTAGTTACTACATATGAACTTTTGTTTTTTCAACTTTCTATTTTTAACTGTTACATTTACAACATAAATCTTTATCTATCATACATTAAATTTAATTTTTTATCTACTTTATGCTTAGCTACGGACATCAATATTGCATGGCAAAAAGGAATTATAATATGAATTCATTACCAAAAATAGAAATTATTAGAGATTAAATACAGGCTGCAGTGCTAAATATGTGATTGGTGTTATTTTTAGACAATTAATATTTACAATATTAGAGGTAACAAAATTATATAATTATTATTCCAAGAAATTTGATGTGTTAGATGTCCAACTCCTCGTTATTTTTTTTTTCTTTTATGAAACTGAGATATGGTATTTGTTTTCAGACTTTGTTTATTTTAAAATTTCTTTTATCTAAAACAATAACATTCAAACTACTAGAGTGTTATGATGCTATAGTATATTATAGTACTTCCTGATACTACTTATTTGTATAACACCCAAAGATGATTTCACATATTTTAGTGTTCACCTTTTGGTATACATTGGATGTAGTTACTTGCCTAACAAAAATAATTAGTGAATAGATATTTATAATTGATCATGGTCAGTTTTAATAATTTATATGCTAGTTTCTGAGATCAGATGCAAGTGACATTTTATGTATGAACATAATACACGTTTTGAGCTCAGTTATTGATTCTGAAATTTAAATTTGTAGGTAACAATATTTTTCTTGAATGGAAATCATTAAGATTATCTTTATTAGTCATAGATCACACATGAATTACTGAGTAACATATTAAAGAGTTGTATATTTAGTAGGTATGATGTGTTTTCGAAACCAAACTTTATAAAGCTCAACTACAATAAATGTATCCAATAACATGTGTATTATTCACATGTGAAGTTGTTTCTTACAGGTATACTTAGGTTAAAAATAGTGTTCAAACTACCATAAATAAATGGCAATCACTGCTTGGCATCATCAATCGATAAAGTGCACTAGCAGTTGAGACAAATCAAGCCGTTTTTAAAAATACATAGCACACACATTTGGAAACCTTAATTCAAGACCATAAAATGTATTCTGGCGTTGATCTACACACACCACATTATGGGGAAAAGTGTGTATCGATCCAGTCTCTTTATACCTTTATTTGCGTCAAGATGATTTTGTCAGTAGCACAAAACGGCAAAAACTGATAATCAGCATGTGCCTGGCTAAGACAGACGAAAGACATACAGCAAAGGTTATGGCTAAAGAAATAAATCAGTTTACGAGTCAAAATTGTATCTTTGGTTCTATTTTTTGGCTCAAAGTAGGTTACATTTCACTTATTTATTTTCGGCCATTGACTTTTTAAAAAATAAATCAGCGGTTTTGTGGAGCGTCAACTATAGACTACTTGTGCGCTAGAGAATTGTTATGAACATGAAAAATTAAATACGCATTTACGCTATTTTGTGACTGCTTTTTAATGTGTTGTTTGGTGGGCGCGGAACATTCTATACCTATACAACAATTTTTTCTGTTTAATATCTATTTAGTGTATTTCAATCATAATATTACTGGTTACTGGTCTACAGTGTAGATATATCGGAAGCCAAAAGTTTTGCTTTAAATAACATTTGCTAACTGGATCAGAAACATCACTATTGAAACTTCACCTGGTTGAATGTTTTTACAGGCAGAGAGGGATACACACAGACACATACATATATATATTTAAATGTAAATTTGCTTGTTATTACTACTGTCATACTAAATTATGTAAATTTGAATTTAACCTGTGACTATTGACAGATAGGTATTCTAATAATGAGAACATTTTATGCTTTTCATAAGTATAGTGTAACGTCACACAACATTTTATTTTAATTAGAAATGACTAGGTTTTATTGAGATACCTGCGTTGTTGAAATCTATAGCTGCTGCCATAGTGAAATACTTTCATTGAAGTTTTTATTAAAACTTATTTTTTCTTTGGTTTTACCAACATTTTGACGTCGATTACTTAAATGTGCGTGTTGTGTTATTGATTTAGTTTTTTTTCTATTGCATAGACTAAGTATTAAAATTGTAATTTACCAGAACAATTTAATGTCTGTTGAATATTTAAATTACTGGTGTATTATAAAAGTGTATTGAGAATATAATCTAAAATGTTTGGAGAAATAGGTCTGTTGATTGATTACAAAATAATACACTTCGCAAAATCTAAATAATATACCCCACTTTGTTCGGCAAATTATAGATTTTGTGAAGTGTATTATTTTGTAATCTCTACGTTCAAACCCAACAATTAATGATTAGAATCAAGAATTCTGTGAGTGGATCCTACAACTTCGAGAAATTATTCCATTCATTATGTTCAGTGACGAAGCAATTTTCTACTTAAATGGAAATGTTAATCGCCATAACTCAGTCTATTGGGCAACTGCTAATCCACGGTGGAGTGATACAACACATGTGCAAAATACGCCACGTGTCATGGTCTTGGCAGCCATATTAAATGAACGTATTATTGGCCCATATTATTTTGATGCGAATGCAGACGTTCCACTTGCTCAACTGCAAAAAAACATTTGGTTCCAACAAGATGGGGCTCCTCCCCCTCGTTTTGCTAATACTGTATGGGATTATTTGGATGAGACATTCTCTCATCGTTGGATTGGGCGACGTGGGACAGTCGAATGGCCCCCGAGATCACCAAATCTCTCGCCGTTGGACTTCTTTTTATGGGGCACCTTAAATCACGTGTTTATGTCAATCGGCCAACCTCTGCAACAATTGCAGGTCAATATAGCATCAGAAATTGCAAAAATTACTCAAGAAATGCTCCAAGTTGTGCAAAAAGCTTGCATTACTCGATGTCAGAAATGTTTAGATGTTGAAGGTCGTCAATTTGAACATTTGTTGTAAAGTATATAACCATTTAGATTTAATTATTTTATAGTACAATATTTATTCAATAGTACTTTTAAATTTCTAAAATTTCCTTTCGTGCGTGACTTATGGGACACCCAGTACATATGTAGATATGAGGGGTGGTCAAAAAGTTCCAGGATTTCCATGGAAAATGAATATATGTATACTTCTATGATATTAACTATAAAGATTAATCTATGATATAAATGTAATCAATGGCTTTGAAATGGCTACATACAATTTATAACAGGTTTCTTTACTCATATTTTTTTGCATTCAAAAGATGAACAGCATACAGCAGTTAGATTTTGCTATCGATTAGGTAAATCTGCGACTGAAACACATACATAATATGATGTTAGATGCATATCAATAAGAGGCAATGAATAGAACTACTACATTTGAACGGTTTTCAAGATTTGCATCTGGTGGTGATACTATTAAAGATAATCCAAGAAGTGGTCGTCTACTTCTACAAACCCAGCTGAAGTTCAAGCTGTTGAAGCCTATCTTTTGCAGAACACGCGTATTTTATTAAGAGACAAGAAATTGGTATAAGCTATGGGTCTGTTCGTCATATTGAAATTCTTAAATACCGAAAATTATCTGCTCGGTGGATCCCAAGGAATGGAATAGAATGGTTCAATGACAGTATGGAGAGCAGTTTATCAAGTCTATTATAACATGTGATGAATCAAAGGTCCAATCTATGCAGTGGATTAAGGAAGTTGAAGACCGACCTCTAAAAGCAAAAGCTCTAAAATCAGAACGAAAGATGATACACAAGGAACAATATATGATTATATCATTGTACCGGGGGTACTGTTAATAGTGATTACTATTCTGGAGTTTTACAAGTTCCTTTTATGCAAAAAACGCACTCAACACCTACGCGGAAGATGGTGGTTCCATCAAGATAATGTTCCTTCCCATACCTCCCGTGTGACTTTGGAAACATTTTATGAATTCCACTTTAATGGTCTTCCTCATCCTCCCTACTATCCCGATCTTGCACCTGCAGATTTTTTTCTTTTTCCAGAAGTTAAGAAAAGCATTGAAAGAACATCGTTTTGTCACAGATGATGCTCTCGATTTTAAGATTATAAGAACATTGAATGATATCTCACGTCATGCATCCCAGAAGTGGACAGAAAGTGGGATAAATGTAACAACAATGCAGGTCAATATCAGGAATCATAATTAGGGATATTCCCAAAAAACTGTTTTATCTTACTTTTATTGCATTGTTATAATGCTATTCATATTATATTGGAGATCCGGGAATTTTTTGATCACCCCTCGTATATCTTAACATAGGTTAAAAAAATAAGTTGATATTATTTGTACATATATCTTGATATATGTGCACATATGTAGACAAAATGTGATATATATATCATTTTTGACCCCGCTGGGCCATCATATAATTTTACTCTTTTCGTATAGATATTATTAAGTGTATGTACTTGTTTCCAATTTAGATATCTTGTTGAAAATGGTGCCAGTCTGGCCGCCGTAAGTTATGACATGGAATTGCCATCGGATGTGGCTTCTGGTGAGATGCTGCACTATCTGGAAGCAGAAATGGAAAAACATTCTGTAGATGGTCCCACAGCTCGAGCAACAGAAGAACAGGCCATGCTAGATGATGTCAATTTTTGGATTGCTGAAAATAAGTATTGGTGAGTAGAATATAGGCAGTACCGATATATCTAGAAAATTTGCTGGTTTAAGCGTCATTGTTGAGAAGTGATCGCCATGATTGGAGATGCTCAGTGTTCGTACGGTTCTCAACGTTTAGTGATCAAGAATTGTTTTTTTGTTAGACACAAAAAAATCCTTAAGTTCCCCCGAATAGAACAGGAAAAGCTTCTAGATTTGCAAAAATGAGGGAGACTTTTGAACAAAGGATATATAGAATTATCTTATAATAATATTGTCAGTCCACCATGTTGCTTTTATGATCCTATTCTCTTCTAGTAAATAGCCAAGTGAGAGAAAGGGTCACAGGCAATAAATGTGGGAAGCAACACAGGCCAAAAGATGGGCTTCTATCACAGATTCAAAATTAGCTGTTACCATAAACAATGTGTCTCATTTAAAATTTTATGTACTTTTTGCAATAATGTTGACGCATGCATTTAATACATAACGTTTTTTATCATATTTGTTATAAGCATTACACATTAAATAAATATGCTATTCAGAATAATTTTACTATTATTGTATTATTTTCACTTTTTGTAATTTTAATCATACTTTCTTATAAGTGAACCGTACGACCCTGGATCTTGTTTGAGAAGTGTGTGTTGGTAAAGTGAACGTTATTGATAGAGATCTGTGGTGACACTTGTACTAAAAACTTCTAACTCAAAGTATTGGGAATTAAAGAGACGCTTTCAGAGAAATGTTTTGGATTCGATTCTTAGGTGATTTCAAAGAGCACCAGAACTCAGATTATGCAACAATACTACTTCTGTGATTGTGTTTTTCACTTATTGATTCTTCACTTTAAAAAATGTTTCTAGTTTCACTTTTGTTCGTTTTGTACAAAAAGATTCGATTAGGTAGCTAGTAGCTATTTGTAATGTAGAACTTACTTACATATATACACCCACCAATTAATACATTCGTTTCTGTATATTTCCTTTTAGTCCTGTGATTGATTCACGTAGTGGCGCCTCTCCCTTACATGTAGCTGCATCAAAGGACTACCGAGAAGTGATACGTTTGCTTCTCTCCCTGCCCGAGGTCGATGTGAATGTAGTGGACGCCGATGGCTGGACGCCTCTCCACGCAGCTGCACATTGGGCAAAGAAGAACGCTTGCAAGTTGCTGGCTGAGGCTGGCGCAGACATGCACGCTGTTACGTTTGCTGTAAGTTGTTCCGATTTTTAAAATAATATTTAAGTACTTTAGTAGTAGGTACCTACCTATCAAGGATGTAATACAGAGGTCCATCTCACAGCACTTTTGAACTTATTATGCGTCTACACAGGATTTATCAGAGAATGTGAAAATTCCTAATTTATCACTATCGAATCTGAATTTATTTTTGTGAATTTTGTTGACAAAGGTCGTTTGTTTCCCTTACTGTGCTTAGTATGGAATTTTAGATTTTTTGTTTTGACATACTTTAGTATATACATTACTGATATTTGGGCCTGGTAGTTTCTATTTTATACAGTTTCCTAACTGACGGCTAAACAAAGATGGTGAATACACGCCAGCACAACCCTTTTTTAGTCATTTCAACGAAGATTTTGAAAATTTCTATTAGCTTTATGTCTCTTAGGGGTCCAGTACACTAACCACTCGTCATATGCATAATTAATTTTGATAAAAATAGTCAGTTTTCATCTGTTATATTTTCTTGTTTTTTTTTATACTTGCTTCGTATTGTTCGTTTTTTACTCAGCACAGGCGTTTATATTCAACAATCCTTTTTTGGTGTACATACTTCAAATAATATTCGATATTTTCACATATTCAAGTATGTGGTTGCTTGAAAAATGATTTAAATATTGAATATATTTGAAGCCAATGAATTTTTTATTTGGATAACAGCTGGCCAATAAAATCAATAATCTATAATACTTTAATAAAAAAATGCACTTTTGTAATTTGTTCTGATGTTTCTTATAAAAAGTTAATTTGAAATAAAACTTACTAAACTAAGTAACCTGTAAACTTACTTGTACTGTAAGTCAAATTATTTCATTACTCAATACTATGTAATGTCACTATGTAGTAGCACTGTGAAGATGGAATGCCGTTTAGCCAACCACTGGAATAACCATAGACTATCTTATTGATTACCATGTTCATAGATTTAAGATAAATGATGTCAACTAAATGCCATTCTGTAGACACTGGCGTTTGTTTTAATGTGATTTATTTGATCGAAGTATTAAGTACATTCTTAGCCTAGCTTTCTGAACGATGTTGTAGTCTTGTTTGTTAGACAGGGCACTGTATTTAAATCAATATAAACAAATTAACTTTTTTAGCGTTCTGTGAGCTTCAGTATTTTTGTTGTTTAATCATCTTACTGATTATTATAAAATCTATTTCAAATGAATTAATCTATTATGAACACATTAATATAAAACGTGTATTACACATAATTTTGGGGGGCGAATCATTTTTATAAACGAATCAACTTTAAATTTATATATTTTGTTACATTTTCCATTTTCTTTGACTGTTTAAATAATCTAGTGTTATTTGTTGGTTGAAAATTGAGTAGTTGGAGATTTTTGGTGCGCTTTGGAATGCCGTTTACCATAAAATTTGGTTATGTTTAGATAAAATGCTATACCTATTACATAAGTATGCAAATCAAATCAGCTGTTGTTGAATGGTTACCTTTCTAATTTATAGTATTAATTCTGTGATAATATGAGGTATCCATTTGGTTGGTATTGATTTTTTTTAAATTTTAGAATCAATCGCTTGCTGAAGTGGCAGATGATGACATGGAAGCCTTTTTGAAATCTTTAGAAGAAGAACAAAGTTTGGTAATTTGTAGAATTTTGTTTATAAGTCATTCTAAATAGAAGATTAACAAGACGACTTTTTTTCTATTATTTTAGAACAAATTAAAAAGTTCGGAATCTACGGAGATCTCACAGTCTAAGACAGATCCATCAGCAGTACGCAGGTAATGGAAATTATATTTTTATATGGAGTGGTTTTTCATAATGGACTGAAAGGTGTGTATAAGTCTTGAAGTTTTATTTTACTTATGTACCTTTTCCATTTTATTTAAGGCGTTCCATTTCGAGAATGACTCCAGATCAGAAACAAAGTTTGGGTGTTAAAACAAAAGAAGAAGAACGTGAAACACTACGTCAGCTGGGTAATGTCGCAATTATAGATCACAATGAGTACATTTATTATGATACAAAAAGTATAAGTTGTCCAGATTGAAATAAAATCCTATTTTCAAAGAGTAAAGTTGAAAACCGTATTGTCACACATTCTGTTATAATTAGAAGTAGTAGTATCCCATTGGTTATTTATGTAAGTATTTACTGTAATATTTTACAAAACGTGCCTGCCTAAACAGATATTTTAAAATCTACATTCATCATTTATATTAACTTTTTAAACAAACGGTTTTTTAATATTTGGTTTTCAAGAAAAGATTTCGTATGTTTTGATTATAGAATTTATATGGCTGGAAGTCTGTCTTTTCTCTTTGAAATCAGTTTAATTAGTGAAGATGTAACATTAATATTAAAAATTTTTGTTAGATTTTATCAGTATTTTTTCTACAATCCTAAATCGATATGTTATCTACTGCTGTTGATTTATTTTATTTTAACAGTGTTAATAGAGGAAGAAAAAGCAAAAGAAGAATTACGAAAGAAGGTAGCTGCTGAAGAAGAAGCTAAGAAAAAGAAAGAAGAAGAAGAAGAATTACAACGGAAGAAAGCTAAAGAGGAAGAAGCTTTAAAGAAGGCTGCCGCTGAAGAAGAAGAAAGGAAAAGGAAAGCGGCAGAAGAAGCTGAAATTGCTAAGCGTAAAAAGATGGAGGAGGAAGAAAAAGAAAGGCAGGAAAAGAAAAGGAAACAAAAAGAAGAAGCAGAAGAAGAGGCGAAGAGAAAGCAAGCAAGAGCAGATTCATTGTCTACTGTAAATCATGTTGATGAAGCCAAGAAAAGGGCAGCTCAAGAAAAAGAGGAAGCAGAAAAGCGGGAAATGGAGAGGAAAAGAATAGCACAAGAAAAATTGGAAAAAGAAGCACAGAGGCAAGAGGAAGAAAAACAAGAATTAGAAAGAAAGAAGCAGGAAGAATTGAAAAAACAGGAGCAAGAAAAGGCCGAAAAAGAAGCCAGGCTTAAAAGAGAAGCTGAAGCAGAGGCGGCGAAGAAACAAAAAGAAGCATCGGTAAGTTCTTGTATTTTATATTTAATTATTGTTATTATTTTATGAGGACTAAGTTGCAACTATTTTCAATTAAAACTTGTTTGTTTTCCACATATTTCTCTCATAACTTATGGTCAAATCATGAATACCAGCACTAGTTTTAGTACTCTTACCATTTAAAATGTGTGCATTTTTAACTGGTATTTATATTTAGAAATTGTCTAGATGGCGTACGCCTGATTCTACTCCAAGTGCTACTACGAACACAAAAAGGCGGGTGGATATGCCCATTCCAGAAGAACAAATTTCCAATAGTAGTAATGATGAACAGAAAGGAACAGATGACCAGCTAACTCAAGTTCAGCTCAGAACAAGGAGGTAAGTGCATTTTATTTGTCATTATATATCTACCCTTGCACTGTTGGTTTCTAGTTATTTTTCTTGGCATTATGGTGTACTGTTGCTTTTCTCTTTTTAATACTTCAACAAAAAATTGTTAGAACCATGCAACATAGCATTGAGTTGAAACAGTACTTTAATTAGACCACATCCCAACTGGATAATGACAATTTTAGTTATTCCAGTCACATGTTAATAATCCTATACATCCTTGCCAATTGAGAACGCGGCCCCCTATCTAAATGCATGTTGTTAAGTAAGTGTTTTTGAAGATTGTCACATTAAGACAACTTTTTGGAGGAAGTAGCCATTTCAAATGTGAAACCTAATGATTTGTGATAAACTTACTTCATTTTCTGCGGTAGACTTTTATTTTGTAAAACCTTTTCCTCAAAGTAAAGCAATTAGAAAAAAAAGTTAAAAACAAAAAAATGAAGTGGGTCTATCACAGATCTTTCACTTTTAGAATATTCTTTAGGTTTCAGATTAGAAATGGCTACTTCTTTCAAAAAGTTGTCTCAATGTGACAATCTTCATAAAACACTTACTTAACATGCAGTTAGATAGAGGGGGGGGT
>JAUYWI010124216.1:0-10177 GCA_034780595.1 Parotoplana pacifica | reverse complement strand
TATCGAACGTTCGCCTTTAAAATATGCAGCTGTAAAAGGGGCATCACGTTTGTCACCTACTCTAGTGAAAAACAAACATGGAGTTGCTGAAGAAAGAATAGTGATGCTATTGGATGTGTTTGTTGAAAATTGTAGCAACTGCGACCACAGCTGACAAAGCAAAGCTGGAGTTCTCTCGATTGGTCTTGGATGAAATCCTGCTTTAATATTAACCAGCGCCATCTAGATTCATTTTATGCTGAACTTATGGGTCACAATAGTAGTTATTAAACTTGTGGGCTTTATTATTCCCCATAACGCATTGTCGAAAAGAAAGGTTGGGACTTCATGGAGGCAATAGGGCCAAACTTACCAACCCATCTGCTCAGTAGGAACACTGGTGTTCCAGCTTTTCTTGCTGCTCATGATAAGAAACGTTGTTATTTTATCCATTTATATTGTTATAACAGTTACTATTCAGTAATAAAACTAAATACAAGCATAATTAGCAATATTACAATTATTTAAAAAATTGTAGGGTTTTGGTATTCTGTATACAGATTTAAATCCAACACCAAATGTTTACATCATAGCATCTGTTTTGGAAGGTATATATCTATCATCACAAAAACTCTATTTTTTACAAAGCTGATCTGACCCATGTTTTTAGGTAGGATATTTAGCTTTTCTAAAAATCTTGTTCTCCAATCTCAGAGAGTTCATGCTGAAGTTACATTTTTTCTCAAACTCAGTACATCATCTTCACAATTGTCTAAAGCTATGGCATAAGACACAAGTGTTGCCATTTCTTCATTAGAATAACCAGGATATTTATGGTGGATTAGTGAAAACAAAGACATTAAAACATAGAATAAATAAATGATAACTACAGACATCAGATCATAATAAAATTTAGTCTATGTATCAAACTATAGAATAAATAAAAGTATTATAAATTGTGATTCTTATTATTAGTAGTGGGAAAAACTGGAACACCCTGTATGTTATATATCATTTCTATATTTGAATGACAACTTTCTATTCTACTAATACCATTATATTGAGTTGCCTAACTTCAGTAAGACACTGAAGGTCCCTAAAGATGCCTATGTTGGTTTTAAGAGTTACTGGAAGTATTTCTGTGTAGCTATTCCCATAGTGTAGATAGTTATGAAGGTTATGTATTAAAATACTTCATTGGGAACAACAAGTCTCACTAATAATTTAGAAGAGTCAAAAATAAATATGAACTGAGTGCCTGTGATTATGTAACAGGATTAAGAAACAAAAGATATAAGATCAATACCAGCACAACCATTCATTAGATAGTCTCTAAGATCTGATGTACATTGCTTCAAGTTCTAGTTGCTTTTGGTGTTCTTTACAAGTACATAAAGTACACCATGGAAAAGATGCAATACAGTTAGTAGAATGAGAATGCATTGTTCTAGAAGATTGCCCAACATAATCTTTAATACAGAGATTAAAGTTAATTCAATAAATGCAAAAAAAATTAACAATAGTTGGTTTTACAGGCAATAGAATCATCATCACAAATAGAAGCAATGTGTCTATTTCTAAGTTGCCACCAAGAGGTTTGCAAGTAGTGAAAATATTATGTACAGAAGGTAAGATGTTAGTTTGTCTATTGTTATGGATAATTCTCCTGCATTGAACCTAATAAAATAAACAGAATTTTAATGAAGGTTAAAGTTCAGGCTCTTTTGAAATCAAGTTATTGCCAGACTGTTATAAATTATTAATCACACTTGATAAAGTCTATTGCAATATTGTGTGTACAAAACTTTTGTTTTGTTCCCAATAACTTTCATAATTGCTGGAAATTATTTCACCAGCAAAATGAACTTAATAAATAATATGAGATACTCAAGTGATTAGAACCATCTTCTGGCCTTAAAATGTTTATTAGTACTGAATTAGGGCCAAAGTGGTCCAGAGTGATTTTGAGGGGCTACTAGAGGCTGTTTTGCCAGATCATTGAGACCATACTATGGCTCTAATCATTGTGCTATTGTCATGGACAATAGTATACCTAAGCACCTAATATTATTTTTTGAGATAATTGGTGCAATATACACCCCCCAGATCTGGTGAAATAGCCTTTAGTAGCTTCAATGTCTTACGGAAGTATTGGCAACCCAATATAAAGGCATTTGTAGGATAGATCTTGAGTATAGAAATGAGTTATTGAGCTGATTGAAGCCACATTCTGGCTTTAGTCTTTCTAGATTGAAAGCATATTGATTTATAACATGTATTTTGAGTGGCTATCTTGATCACACTGATTTTATTTTTACTTTTTCACATTCAGTTGCATTTTATTTAACTTTGTTGTATTAAAAAATTCATTCTGAGGATATTGCCAAACAATAGAATGTTATTGATTTTGGTGGACAGGCACCTATGATTTTGAGCTGAACCCAAAAATATTTTTGGCAAACATTTAGCATTTTATTCTGTAGAATGCAAAATTTCATCCTATGGGTAAGATTTTCAGTTGTCAGTCTTTGATCTAACCATTTGATAGACATTTTCTGTGAGAGAATTTTAGAACTATATGAAGGGTGTTTTGAGTTCTTTTAATATTTTCTGTGTGTTTGTTTATATTTATGTTTTGTTTCTCTAAATAAATAGTATATTATAGCCCCAACTAATTATAATGCCACCACCTCTAAAAATAACATTTTAAATTTTCATTGAAAAAAAATTGTTCTGCACTTATTCTATCCACTTTTATAGCATAGCACTTTGTAGCATAACTTATGAATATTTTACTGCTGATTTGCACATTCTTGTAGATTTCACAGCTAATTTCTTAGTTATAAAGAGGCAAAATGCCTAAAAACCTAAAATAATTTTCCCAATTAATTTTTGAATGAGTACTGAATTTGGAGACTATGTAGATGTGTACTTTACACCAGAAAGCTGTGTATGTAAATTACTCCTACTGCAGTGGCTAGACCTGATGACTTAGTTTGGGGTGATTACATAAGATTTAGCCTATCACAATGCCTCAGTTTTACTCAAGTACAAAACCTCAGCTGTTGTGTCATTTAATGATTTTCCAAGGTGTTTTAAAGTTGCCATGTCTCATGCATGATCAGCAAGTCAAGTTAGTCAGTCTGCAGGGCCTTCCAAAATGTTCAACTGCAATCATCATACTTTTCAGTATCTTAAAAAATGTGATATAGACTGAGTAGCTAGTCAACCATTTTTACCGAATGAGAGGACCACATTTTTTGTCAAGTTGTCAAGCCAGAATCCCCATTTTGTGTCTTGCCAATTTCATCAGAGCTGGAGACAGGTGTCTGAGCCTCTATTACTACAGTGAAAGTAAGACTGTTCAGCTGGCCTGCATGAATGAGTTACAGTGAAGAAGTCACTCTTGACTGCTAGGCATTGTCAGAATCATATACTATGATGGGCTCAGGAGCATCACAACTGGACTTTGGACCAGTGGAGTCTTGTTTGCTACTGAGACAAGTATCCTGTCCACTATGCTGCAGCTATTCAGTAGAGGTATGTATGTTAGAGAGGTGGCACTTCAATGCAGCATCAGCATGTACAACCTTCAGTGCATGCAGCCTGTGCAACCTTCAAATGTGGGGTGTCTTCACTCTATATGGCTTTCAAGTTCTGGTCAGGATTGATCGAAGACTCAATACTGCTGCATTTGAGGAACTCCTATCACAAGCTCACTGAGAATGGGATGCTGTTCCAGCAGGACAGTGCCATGCCATACAGCAGACAATAGCTGCATTCTTCAAGGTGATGTCTTGGCTGGCACAGTCTCCAGACCTTTCTCCAAATGAGAATCTGTGGAGTTATCTGCAGCAGCATGAATGAATTAATGGAGCCTATTCAGGAAGAATGACAATATTCCACAGGACATATTCAACAATGTCATCCCATCAATGTTGGAATAATGTGACTTGCTGTTGATGCTCAGGGTGACCAATTCAGTACTGGAGTCCTGGCAGGAGACGATCTTCATTTCCTTCAATTCACACTACTTGAGTGTGTGAAAATGACTCTCTTTGGGGCCACCACTCAGTAAAACAAGAGGCTAGAATTATTTTAAAGTGTAGAACAAATATTTAAAAACTGTTTTTCAGAGGAGGTGGCTGGGGCTGTATATTTTTTAAAGATTTTTAACTGCTGTTTTCTATTTTCAAACAATATATTATTTAGATGGGGTGGTCCCAGTAGTAGCAGCCGTGGATCTGGTGGGCGTGGAGGTCGTGGTGGTCCAGGAGGACGTGGAGGCGGTATGGGTGGGCGTGGTGGTTTTGGAATGGGTGGACGTGGTGGTCCAGCTGGGGGAGCACGTCAAGGAAAGTTTGAAGATCCAGGTTCAAGTCTCAGAAAGCCTGCATGGGACAGAATGCAACTAATGCCTTTCACAAAGAATTTTTATGTGGAATCACCAGAGATTTTAAGTCGACCACAAGAGGAAGTAGATGCATTTTATGAAACGAATCAGATTACTGTACATGGGAGAAATGTACAAAGACCCGTTTTCAGTTTTGCAGAGGCTCATTTTCCTGAAAATGTTGTCCTACAATTTAAAAAGAATGGTTGGGTGCAACCAACACCAATTCAAGCACAAGGTTGGCCCATGGCATTATGTGGTAGAGATGTTGTTGGTATTGCACAAACCGGTTCTGGAAAAACTGCAAGTTTTTTGGTACCTGCTATTGTTCACATTGCTGCTCAAGCACCTTTAAAAAGAGGTGATGGTCCAATCTGTTTAGTTTTGGTACCTACTCGTGAACTAGCTCAACAAGTTCAAGTTGTGGCTCAAGAGCTAGGAGAAGCTGCACGTTTGAGAAATGTTTGTTGTTATGGAGGTTCACCACGTAATCCACAGGTCCGTGATTTGGAAAGAGGAGCTGAAATATGTATTGCTACACCTGGACGTTTGCTGGATTTTCTAGAAAGTAAAGTGTAAGTGCACTTTTAATTTTTTTTTTAAATATATAATGTGCTTTGTAAGATTTATGTGTACTTCATGTTGAAATTGGTACACAAGCATGCAATTGACTTTGATTAATAAAACTTTTTTAGCCTAACAAACTCACTGTCGAAATGATTTATAGGGATTACTTTAATATGTGGCTTTTTTGTGTGTTGCATTTTAGAACCAACTTGGCTCGTTGTACATACCTTGTACTGGATGAAGCAGATCGAATGTTGGACATGGGATTTGAACCACAGATTCGAAAGATTGTTGGGCAAGTGCGACCTGATCGTCAAACTCTCATGTGGTCTGCTACCTGGCCTAAAGAAGTTCAGACATTAGCTAGAGATTTTCTTACTAATTATTTACAAGTTAATGTTGGTGCTATACAGTTACATGCAAATCACAATATCAAACAGATTGTTGAGATTGTTGAAGATTGGGAAAAAGAAACTAGGTTGATGACTGTTCTTCAAAATTATATGGATGCTAAGATACTGATTTTTACAGAGACTAAACGCCGAGCTGATGAGTTAGCCTTTGCTTTAAAAAGGCGCCGATTTCGCTGTCTTGCTATGCATGGTGACAAGGCCCAAAGGGAAAGGGAACAATGTCTAGGAGGTTAGTATTATGTGAACTTCATTTTTTGTTACTTCGGAAAGCTTAAAATTTTACCTCTGACCAAAAGCATACTACCCTATTCTATTGTGTTCTATAATAATATTCTGGTCGATTTTTCTACTTGGTAGTAGAATAGTAGCTAGGTAAATATTGTTTCAATTCAAATGATTTACCACCATATGATAAAAACTGCTTTCTTGATATTGTTAATTCCGCACAGCCAGATCATCATTCAAGGATAGATGCTTTTTACAGTTGTGTTGATTGTCCGCCAATCAGTGTATTTCTGTTAATTTAAAGACAATTATGATCAGTTTTGTGAATGCTCAGAAGTCTAATAATATTCAAAGAGGTGTATGGTAATAACAGTCATCCACTGAAATTTGGATTTTCGCAGATTTTTTTGAAATTATGGTCATTTTAACTTACATTTCATAGGTTACTTTGCAAGCGAAAGTACTAAGTACCTTCTAAAGTATTAGCTCGTATTTAATCTCCTGATTATGGAAAAATAAATATTGTAATGTTTGAATTACATGTACAGTAGAAATGTATTTTATTATTGTTCTTTAAGATAGCAAAATATAGTCTCAGAATGCCACTGGTGGTTGCGTCCAGACATAATATGGCTGTTCGCCGAAATTGAAATTTACTGCTGACACATGATTTTTCAAGTAGTATTTGTCGTGTCATAGAAACAGGTGACATGATCTCCAAACTTTAATAAATACATGGACAACGGGTGTATATATTATTGTTTTAAATTACGTTCTTACTTGCATCAGACATGTAGAGTACCAATCTAGATAAATATGAAAAACGATGGTAAAATTAGCTTTAAGAGACCTTTATATCCACGCAAGACCACAATCAATAGAATTAGTTAACTTTTCATTATTATTTTAATTGTTTATTATCTATTATAAACGTAACCAACATTTCTACATATTTTGCTTTCAATTTGGCGTGGGTTAAATTTGAATTGTTTAAAAGCTGGTGCACTATGTGAGCGCATCTAAAAGCAGATAAGCATCATTTTGCCCATTAAATGATTGATACCAGTTAACATTACATAAGAGCTCTTTTGTAGTTGAAATAATAACATCTGTTAAGAAAACTAACAAAACGTATAAAAGTTTGTTACGACCGTGTGTATGTACATACATCTTTTTTATTTATGATTTTCTGATAGTTTGGTCATATTTATGAAAATAAATAGTTACAGCAGTTTTTAATAGCTAACTTTTTATTTATTTCTAGAATTCAGAAGTGGAAGAAGCAATATTTTAGTAGCAACTGACGTGGCTTCTCGTGGTTTAGGTTTGTAACATAAGCAGATATATGTATTTAGACTAAGTAACTAGATTGTTTTATTATTGTTAATTCAAACAACCAAAATGCAATCAAATTTTATTATGAGTAATTTTGATTACATTTAAACACCTGTTTTTGTATTGTCTTAAACTAATATTTAGCACCTAAGTTGGCGTATTTAATCAAAATAAAGGTACACGATTGCCACTAATCCTGATTTCGTTGGAATGTTTGCACCCTGATTTGGATCTAATTTTCAATTCCAAAATGGCATAAAATCAATCTGAAGAGGGTGAGCGTAGTGGGTTTTTAAAATAGATTCACTGAACATTTGTAGTCTCAAAACTCTTAAAAACAGAGACACAAACTGTACCTAAGTTTTTATACGAAATTTGTTCAGATAAAGAACTGCTCTCCCATGGAAAGCTCATTGTAAAATGAAGAATTTTCTATTATATCACCAAACTAAAAGCATTTACTGTTTGCATCTGTGTTAAAAACAGACGTTTTAATCAAAATAATCAGAATATTCCTGTTAAGTTTTGAGCGTATGTGAAAGTTAAGATAGTAATTGTTGCTGAGAGTCGAATTAGGTTGAACACTGTTACATTCTACGGCTGCCATTAACATTCTTGTGCCAAGGAATCCAAATCTAATAAATTCGTACAAATGTGTGATTTTATCATAATTGATTCAGCTATAAAATAATGTGATAAATGATGCTATTGGGTCAGTATTTTTATTTTTTTGGTTTGAAATTTTGAAATTCATTTGATTTACAAATCTATTCTTTGGGGTTGTGACTACAACAATTTGAAGATGCACTTGTTTCTTCTGGATGGCAAAGAATGTTTGTAGATAAGTTTACGTTTTGCCATTTTATTCAGCTATCTAGCAACATATTTAAATATAAATTGTTAAATGGATATATTTGAGGCCTTCCTTGAATGTAGAGTACAGTCTTGTAACATGTAAATGGAGAAGTCTGATATTTTCTTTTTCTTAGTGCAGCAGTGCATAGTTTGATATAATCAACCTATTACAAAACCATATTAAGCAAGTGAATACTATTGTATGTATTAACTTCGATTTTTAAGTTTATCTTGAATATACTATTTACGTGCTTGTGGCTGTGACATTTATGAATATTAGCTGAAACCAGTTACAAACGAAATGTATATGCTGCTTTAGTAATTTTCTATTAATTTATGATGAATGGTCAATCCATTTATAAGTCTTAATTTTGATTGTTAATTAATTTTTTGTTTGTTTTGTAGTATTATTTAGGTCCCCGTGACTGGCTGATCACCTGTCCTAATGGTCAACAATTATTTTTGTAGTCAGTTAAAAAAAAGCTGACTGACCGTGAGAAAGTTGTCATTGTTCCAGCCAGCAACGGGGATTGGCCTGATCTCTGATTTGTGCATCATCATAATGCTGGATTGGAGTCTCACACGGATGAACGAATGAACAAACAGGGCCACCTGATGTCACCAAATGAGTCACTGTTTTATAAATGGGTGATAACAGGATCGTGCTTTGGTCTGGGTGGCAGTTTTACCTGATGCACAGTTTGGCCTATAACCAGTATTTCTCAGGTTAGTGCAGACGCGATGTCAGTATATGTTTAACTGTAACCAGTACACAATCGATTTAATTGCTGCTTCTACTGTAGTATGCTTGAAGGCCAATTTATATAGAAGTGGGGGCAGCCTAGTGTACTGAGGGGAGGGTCACAGTCTCGGTATTAAGAACTAGGTTACCTCGAAATCCAATTTGACCCTCTCAGTGACATATTTAAGTCGCGTCTGCTATCGATAAATTCTCCCGACACTGGTATAAGCCTTTTCTCTGTGCTTTTTGGTTTAGTTGCTAACCCAGGCGTTCGTTGGTTTGTCTGAATTTTGGGCAATGTTGAGTCAGAATTCTACCACCATAACTTTATTCATTCAGTTAATTGTACTTTAATTAAAATTTAGTTTTTAAAACGTACATGACGAGTAAGGTGTTAGTTATACATAGTAATGTGGGTACATATCTCTAATATTTGAATGCAATACTCTTAATTTTATTCTAAGTGGGTATAAAGTGAATTGATGAAACACATTTAGTGAGATTATACATTGAACTGTAGTTAAATTAGAAATAATGGCCCAATTTTACTCTTCATAAACTTTCTGTTGGGCTAAAAACCACGTATTGATGTCTTGGGTTTGTTTGTAATGCATTAAAAATTCTTTTCATATAAGTAACCAATTTGGGAATTTTTAGTACCTAATGTGACTGTTCAATATTTTTTTTAGATAAACAATGGAAACAGATTTGTTTAGGATATTTTTCTATATTTGTACTTGTGTTTACGTATTTCAAAATTTTAAACATGTTTTAAAAAAAGTTTCAATCTAGTGTGTCGTTTTTGAGACAGTATATGCATATCTTTGTTTTACCCTTCTTCGTAATCATTGTTTTTCTATCGCTTGACACTGCTAGAGTGGGGTGGTATGTGTACTTCAGCCATCCCTTTATCTTTCAGCAGTCCCTGATGGGTATGAGAATCCTGTATTTGTATTTTCTTAAATATTGCCTTCCTCAGAAGAGGGCTAATGAATACAAAGATCCTTTAGTTAAAATTTGGGACTACAATTTAGTTTAGCCTCCTACATGCAGTTTCCCAACCTGCAAACTAGACTGCTTTTGGTGTAGTTGCCGATTTTCGTAATTGAAACAATTCAATATACACTTGGCACAGAACAGATTTGAACCCATGACCTTATGATCGCCAGTCCAGCGCGGTAACCATTGGGTTACTGCTTATGGTAATTTGGTAATTATGTTAACTTGAAAAAAATATTTACTGTCTCAATTCTGTTTGGAAATTTACAAGCAAAGCAATGGACAGGTGTAGTTTTCATTCTGAATTGAAGATGACAAACAGCATAATGTTTAATAAACTAGGTGGTAGATTTCCATCTACCTCCCATATAAAGTCTGTTTATTTACCATATCGTATAGCAGTGCTAATGTTGTGAGAATTTTTAAACGTGGCTAATTATTTTTCCCTTTGTCAAAGCTTTTTGATTAAGAGCCCTACTTGTTTTATACTGCCAGAGATCCTATATACAGGGTGTCTACAAAGTCACGCATCATAGGGGAAAAAAATTATGAATATTTATTATTACTACTTATACAAAATTTTAAGTTTTAGATCTACATATGTACATATTATGTATTGATTAATAATCTATGGTTTCATAATTTCAATGCATGCATATGCATTACAAA
>JAUYWI010124205.1:0-10177 GCA_034780595.1 Parotoplana pacifica | reverse complement strand
TTCATAAATATCTTCTAATTACATGTAGAAATATACCTAAGCTTATATGTCCTCATATGCAAGTATAATAATTAAATGCTATAAAAAGTATTATATTTTGAAGTGAAAAATATAGGTGCGGCGTTTCTTTCTGGCGGGGGTGTATGTTTAAAAATGGACTGTTTATAGTGTATCTACCAATTTCATATAATTAACCTCAGAACTGATGTCTTTGTAAGAAGTACATTTTGACTATTTTGGTCAAACTTCACTTTTTTAGAGTGCCGTCTGGTGACCTTAGGGTCTGAAGCGATTCAAACACATTCGCAGTAAGAATTTTTTTTCTTACAAAAATAACTTTCAATAACATATTTTTATAAATTGACAAGAAAATGGTTTTAACCACTAGTAGAAATAAATTGTCTAATGACATGATTGATCAAAACGTATATCTTTGTTTGATTACTAATCAATGATTTCAAATTTTGGAAGTAGAAACGTATCTAAGAGTTTTTATTATTTTGTGGAAACTCATCATTTTATTTAAATAAAGTTCAAAAATTAATAAATCGGATTCGTAATTTTTAGAAACAGGGGATTACACCTGCCAAAATATCCAGTAAATGTGAGACTGTTAAGTTTTGACTTTATCACGTTGGCTACTCATGCAAAACTAAATCAAACGGTTGTAAACAGACAAAGACATGCTCATTTTACGTTCCATTAGTTCAATCAAATTAGAAACTTATGATTACTTAAAAGAAAGTTACACCAAAACTATTTAAACAATAACATTTATCCAAAAAATAGGATTGTATTAATATACAATTTAGTTCAGATCCAGTATTGTTGATTTTGTAATATGGAGCTTATCTTTATAAAACGAAATTTAGACTACCCTGAAAATATGAATTGATAGGCAGCTAAGTTTTCACACGAATTGGTTTTTATTTAAAGATGGAGTGGCTGATCCGTTTGTCTTCATAATACTGGAATCACATATTGCGTACTAAGGATAAATTTTACTCAAAATCGATAAATATTAAAGCAATATTAACTTCAGAAATTATTAAAGCTACATCAAGAAAGGTATATTGTAGAACCATAAAAAATATTTTCCTATCTAGAAAACAATGTTAAACATGTTTAATAAATTTATATTGATCTTGTACATAAACCATGTACCTAGTTGTCATACTCTTCATAATCAATTTGTATCTGTTTATTATAAATATTGATTAATATGCTTTAACAGCAGTGTGAACAATATTAGAGCTAGAAATCACAAGGTCACTGATGATTGTCAATTAATGATATCAGTTTATGGTCATGACACCACCAACAATAAATATAGTCTATGTACATACTAAAATCTATCTGAATCAGTATAACATGTAGACTAGTAGTTTTAATTGAACATGTAACAGACTATAGCACTATAAACATTAAATGAATCCACTTACCACCCAAATCAGGTTCTGATTTATGAAATCTGGGTCAGAGAGTAGATCAATAGTTGGAAGTAACAAATTATTGACAAGCACCTCCTAAATAAAAAATGGTTATTTTATTTTTCCATCATTAGAATTCTTCATATTTTAACATGATTTTTTTATAAAATGTTTTGTTATAATTAACCAAATATAAAGCTTAATATGGAACTCGGTCCTCTAGCTATTAAAACAACCATAGGATTTTTAAATGTATATATAAATAATAGTATTTTCAAAATTAAAAAATCCTTGGGTTCCAAACAAAACAATGATGGAGGAACTTTTAACAATTGTGAGTAATGAGCGTTTGTACATGATCTTTTAAGATTTTGCTGCTTAGTTTACTTGTAGTAAAACTCTTACTCGAACCAAATAGCGTAATGGTTTATCATTGAATTCTTCAGGTGGCAACAATAGATAGAGAAGCATATCAGACAGACGTTGTAAATGAGCTGTAAAACAATGAAATAAACAAGGAATATAGCGTGAAAAATCAAATACAATTAAAAAATCTTACTCAATTATCTATGGGTAATATCTATGTATGACATTCTCATTGTCTGTGTTGTAAATTATAAATTGCAAACATATTAAATAAATTTGAACTTACATTGCTTTTATTTATTTACAATAGGAAGTCTAGTAAAGCTTTTTACTCACCCTGGTTATGTTCGTGAAATAGGTACATCATTTTTGTGTAGTGTAGATAAATAGGCAAATATTGTCTTACATTTTTAATTTTATATGAATTTAGTCAAAATTGAATTTCTTAGAATAAGATAGAAGCGGTTAATACCTATATTTAGTTATCTCATAGAAAATTGAAGATTTAGAGAACAGAAGACATGCATAACTTCAAAATATGTATTAAATCACATCTCTATCAAAGTAAAATTTGTAATGAAATTATGAACTGTATTAAATCTATATCAAATCTGAGCTAAGTGTCTAAGTTGCCAATACCAACCCATCAATTACCATCCTTTGATATCAATCTGTATAATAAACAGGAACACATATTTTGCTTTGAATATAAAAACACCTGATTCTGACTAAGTTTTGGTCACTGAATTCATTTATAACCTTCATATTTTTTTATCACATCTCAGTTTTATGGTATAGAACACCGAGATATTACATAATACAAGCCATTATGTACAGATTTGTTTTTATCTTCGCTTTAACAAATATCCTATATCAGCGCATTTATAAGATGATAAGATCTTTCATAATATTGACTTTTATGTAGGTACATTAGCAGCATATTACCTAGTTCAACTGAATAACATAATCAGATTAATTGGTAGAGTTAGGTAAACTGATTATGTTCCAGAATAAAGTGTCCATTGTGCGTGACACACAATAAAGTTTGCTCACTTGACTCTATTTAATTGAATGAACGCTAACATAAAGTTACAAATTACCCTTCCTCGACTTAATTCATTATTTTAGAAAATAATTTGTGATTCAGACTAAAGATGTCAGCTAGAAAATGCATTAACAATCCTGACCTTTTTTGCTATGTTTGTGGTATATTTACTCCTAAAGATAAGCCCAACAATAAAAACTGCTTATTTTCATTACTTTGGTGTTGCTATCGGTGATCAAGATAAGTTGTGGGCTCCTCATGTCTGCTGCAATCCCTGTGGTACCATACTTTCTCAGTGGTTCGATGGCAAAAACAAACACTTGAATTTTGGTATTCCAATGATTTGGAGAGAACAGAAAGATCATTCAACAGATTGTTACTTTTGTTTATCCGATATTAGGGGACTCAACATGAAAATTCGCGATAAAGGCAGCTATCCGAACCTGGCTTCAGCAATTAGACCTATTCCACATGGTGCTGAAATCCTATTCCCAAACCACCGGCGAATAAGGCTATTCTAGTTCAGGACACGATATCACTTTCATCAAATTCGTCTGACAACAGTGAGTACATCCCAACAACAACTAATCAAGAGCCCCATATTATATCTGAAGTAGAGCTCCATGATCTTGTCCGTGACCTTTATTTATCTAAAAAACAATCCGAGTTGTTAGCATCTAGACTTCAACAATGGAACCTCCTCGAGGCTGATGTGCGTATAACTTCTCTCAGAGAGCGGAATTTGAAGCCTCCCAGTTCTTTGATGATGTAGTAAATCAACTGTGCTACTGTAAAAATATCCCTGATTTATTCAATTTCTATGGCATAGAACATTGTTCAGGCGACTGGAGGGTCATTTAGTAGGTGGATGTCACTAGCATGGAGGAAACTCAGCAGGCTCTCAGTGCAAGTAAGTCCAGCCATGTTGACAGACTCACTGTGCAAAACTCAGGAGTTGGTTGGCTTGCAGGTGCTGTCATTGCTGTGAGGCAAACAATTGTGTTTCATGGTGATGTGGTGATTCTAAGGACACCAATATGGCATAGCAATAATCAATTTTTTATATAACTATCATTTGATTACATGTCGTCTTAGCTAGTGCCATCTCTTTGTAAAGCAACCACAAATATTCTAAATTCATTACAAAAAGAATATAAATTAAAGACCAAAACGTAAATTAGTGAAATCCCTATATAAGTGAAATCATTCTTGGGTGTTAGATCTTACTATATGACTGGTATTGTGTTGCTAAGTAGAAAGTTCATATTATGGTAACTAAAGTTTGATCTGGTCAAATACCCATACATGTATGGTTCTTTAGCCAATGCAACAAGAACATCAGCAACATGGACCATCTGCTGTATGGGGTGCACCCTCTGATGTGCTCAATTAACTCAACTCAAGCGGCCTGCTCCATCTGCAATTTGATTTACCCCACCTACCAAACCAATTGGTGATGGAATACCCTACCGTTCCAACATTGCCACTCATACTGCCAATGGCACCCCACCTGCACATCATTCTACCAATGACGTACAACCTTTACAACATCCCTCTCATGTTGTTCAACCTGCTCGTCACCCTCACAAAACCTGCAAATCAATGCACCAATGCCATCCAACCTGCATGACTTTCAGCTAACAACATCCATCCTAGAGGTGTTGAAAGAGAAGACAACAGTGGCATTCATACAAAAGGTTCAGCTACTGTCCGTCAGTCTAACTCCACCCACCCACATTAGAATTATCAACTCCTATGTTCCCCACGTTTCATGAACGAGAACAACATTGGTGCAGCAATTGAAGACTGGATGACCTCCAAAGACATGATCACAGCCAACACTGAACTGGCCGCCAGGATCAATTCGACCAATGGCAAGGGCATTTCAACAGACTTGAATATCACCCGTGCCCACTGGTATGACCACATCACTTGGAAGTCAAAGACAATATTAGCTGCAAACATTTCCCCATCATTACCAGATCCAACTGCATAAGCAAACCAGATACAACCCTGCCTTCAACCAGCATGAATTACAAGAAAGCCAACTGTGACCTCTTTAATATAATTACAACATATTCAATAGAAATTCTATATAAATTGAATTTAGATTTACAAGAATCTAAATACAGATTTATAACAGATTCAAAATAGATTGGTATAGATTCGATATATATTTAATACAGATGCACAGTAGATTCAATACAGATTTACTAGGAAAGGCAGACATCAATGGTAACCCGCCAACACAAGCAGTCCTGTTGCAACATGCGAGGAGAGCTACATAAGCTGGTCTTTGCTGGAGTCAGTCAGCAAAGAATCTCCCAAAGGATGGGGTTGGACGAATTCATATGGAGGACAATGGCAAGTGGTGTGGAGTACGTTTTCGGATGCAAGCAAGGGTGCCATGAATATTTGCGTTGTGGATGCACCAAAATCTGTCAGTCAAACTGCAAATGTGCAAAAGCTGTACTCGTCTGCACGGCCCAATGCAAGTATGGAGAATTTTGTTAGCCAAACTATGTTTAAGTAAACTTGTTTTACATCATCTTTGCTTTACGTATGTTCATAGAATTTAGGCAGTGATGTTTATCATTTGAATTTGAATATTTCGAAGGAAACCTGATACAAAACGTCTTGAAATGATTTAACTATTTACCAAAGATTCTCTTGACTGTGTTTGCATAAATTTACAACTTCGAAAATCAATATTTGGGCACCATAATTTTTTCCAAATCATTAGTTCCAGCATGCATTTCCCTCTATTTTGAACTTTGGATCACAAAGTCTATGACGTCATCCGTAAAAGTTTTATCAACAAAAGTATGGTTTTAAAAAATGTATAGCTGCTATATTCTAAATATATTTATATTAAACAAATGGTTCTATAACCTCAAAATTTGTTTTTTGATCAATTTTACCCCATTTCAGACCACAAAATAGTCAATGATGCCATCAAAAAGATTTTTATAATCTTATTTTTTATGATGTGCCTAAGATTCATAATATTCAACAAAAAATTTCCGAAATTTTCAGTAGTACATACACTATATATATCTTCTGTTTGTATTTTGGTCATAGACAATACAAGTCCAATCCAGCTAGACACTATAGCCAAATTTGCTTGTATTACTATATTTGATTTATGTTCAAACGCTCATCCTTTTATCAAAAAGTGCACAATTTTATCACGGAGCCGCCGGGTTATATGATTAAATAACAAAATAAAATACATAAAGTAATTATAATCATTGAAAAATTTTAATTAATTTTCAAACTTTTTAGAAGCTTATAGTTTATATAATAATCAAAGAACTCGTAATAAGTAAATATGGTGATACTATACTAAATCACTGTGGATGTGCAGATATGTAATTATTATTCGAGTATTATTTCTTAATGGATTTTTGTATGTTTTAAATTAAAATTTTGAATTGTCGAAAGTATGTAATTCTGAAATCTATTTCGATGTTTCTAGTTCTTTGATATCCATACACATAAAAAATGTCAATGCAGAAATTGAATGTATTTTTTTATTTTTGTGTTCAACTATAATTTCAAATTAGATAAATAAAAAATAAGACATTTGCTTTGCATGTGTATGTATCAATTTGATATATATCTGATTTGAGAAAACTTAAATTTTAGATAAAATAATGAAGGATCAATAATAATGAACATTGTTCTTAATAAGATAATAAAATAATATACTACTTTAAATAGCCAGTATGGAAAATTTGTTATTTACATGACAACGTGAAAACCATTTAATGTTTTGTTTTATTAATGTCATATTAATAAAACAAAACATTAAATGCACTTACCTTTCTCTTTAACACGATTGGTACAGATTGTTTCTCGACAAATATTTTTTTCCATTTCAGTTTCTAGTTCAAAAAATGTCTTCTCAACTTCTGGAATAAAATTTATATATATTACAGGGTGTCCGCAAAGTTTGTATACAGTTGATATACAGTGATATTTTTTAAAGAACACACTTTGGAGGCAGAAAAATGAAGACAGGTAATTTCACTTGTAACAGTCATGATAAATAATACCTACCTTCATTGTTCTGCCTCTAGTGTTCTTTTAAAAAAACACTGCATATCAACTGTTTACAAACTTTACAGGCATTTAGTGAAACTAGGCATTGCACGAAAATAAGTCAATTTGTAAAATAATAGAAATAGGTTGAATTTGGCCTAACTGAGATGTTTCTTTTTAAAATTAGGTAACAGTAGTTTTATTATTTTAGTAGACATCTAGATCTACTACTTACAAAAACACTAATGCTATTTCACAAATTGACTGATTTTCAGGTATTATGTGTAATGCCTAGTTTCACTAAATGCCTGTAACCCCTATGATATATAAACCGTCCACCCAATAAATCTCATCAATTAGCAATGGAAACAAAGTCTATCTATAGTGTGAGTGTTTTGCCGAATCAGTTATTAGTCAGTTTCAATTCAATGGCATCCACTTTCTCCATCCTTTTCGGTTTGCTGTCCGGTCCTTCAATTCTCTATAGTTGTTTGGTTTGAATTATTCTAACATCCTTTTTTTTCTTGGTTTTCCTTCTCCACGTTTCCCTAGAAGTTGACCTTCTAGAATTGCTTTGACCATTCCTTCTCCACGTAATATATGTCCCATCCAATTCTTCTTTCTTTTGCTTATTGTTTCCAACATGCTGCGTTTTTCTTTGATTTGTTGGAACACTTACAAAGTATTTATTTGTAAACATACTGCTGTTTTTCAAAATAAACTAGTGCTCATGTAGATATAAAACTGGTTAAAACTCACCGCTGAGGGTCATAAGTCCCGCATTTTAAAAACTTCTGACCGGACTGTTTCATGGATTTGGATATACTAGGTAGTACTTTCAATCGCCAAGCTTGACTGACCATCTTATTATGCTTCAGCTTGGGTGTAGAACAAGATGCATGATTATATAGTTTTGACTTGATCCTGAAAAGATGCTGTTTTTATGTTGAAGCCATATTTATATTTTTACACAACTTTTGGTTGGATTATATTCATTACTATAATGTTAGTACTGTCGAAGTCTTGACAGATATTATTTATTATTTTTGTATGTTTTCTATAGTAAAGATTTCATTCTACATAAAACAAATACAAAATACATGATTATACATTACTATACAGAAAGATGAAACATGAACCTAAACATAAGCTAAATGTGGTTAAAATCGAATGTGACCGCCATTGTTGTCAATAACGAATTGAATACGTTCAGGCATTGAATAAAATAAATTATCAATAAAATCATTGTCCAAATTACGCAAAATGTCATTGACTCTATTGAACAATTGTTCAAAGCCACGGATTACTTCTTTGTCAAGCTTCACTTTGAGAGGTAGACCACACAATCTCTATGATATTGAGGTCAGGACTAAATGGAGGCCATTTCAGGACGACAACATAATTTTCTGAAAAGAAATTCTGGACAATCCGTGCTGTGTGGCATGGAGCATTATCTCATTGGTAGATGCGACCATTGATGATTGCCTGAATGTTCTCCCGCATAATTTCTACGTATTCCTGCACCCTCAAACCGCCACGAATCCTGTATAGGGGAAGACAGCCATTTGAAGCCAGAGCTCCCCATACCATTATGGAGCCTCCACCTGCAGTAAGTCTTGGAGCAAATTGGTTGGCTCAATTTCCTCTGCGAACTCGAACATACCGGTGCTGTGCAAATTCAAGACGTTGTCGTCTGATAACGAGTATTGAGTAATGTTTTCTTTTTACTGTAGTCGACTGACAAGACAGGCGACGTTTTACTGTTACAGAGGAAGCATCTATGCCGCTAGTCTCCTGCCATTGTTGCTGTGCCAAGTCTCTGCTTATGGAGTTAGTGTGATGTGTCTGATGACAGCTCTGTCTTGGCGTTCAGTAGAAATACGAGGGCGAAGCCGATGTTCTCTGTTTGCATGAGTAACCTGTTGATGAGATCTCAGATGGATGTTCTGTTGGATCTTCTAAAGAAATCTGATATGGCTACACCTTCTTGATGCACGGTAATAATACGGATTTTGTCTTCATAGGAAATTTATGGCATGATAATGTTGCGCGCTCTTAATATGATAATGAAAAGTTTTGCTTTTCAGCGATCTTTTATAGCTGAAATTAATGTGTACCCAATAGCTTTTACTAGATTTCTTGCCCCATACTGTTATAAAAGGGTTTATATCGTACTATTGGGTATTAATCAGACAAGGTATGACGCAATAATCAAAATTAACTGATGGTGAGCTCAAAGTGAAGGATATGTGTAAAGAAACTTGTTTAATATTGGAGACAGTGAAAACAAAAACACATGTTCAAATTCCTGGATTATACCTAAATAGCCTTTATTAATCAGGTACCTATAATATGTTGTGTTAAAACACACACATTTCAGTTAAGGTACCTCTCTCCCATATGTTGAGTACACTGCTACATCATGTTTAGTATGAAAGGTACACACTTAAGAGGATTTTTTAAATTATGGATTTTTATAGAAAGTTATCTTAAAAGCTGTGTAATACCTGAGGTTATTGTACATACATATATGATCTGTAATTAAACTTACTCTTCAGTAAATTTGATTTTCGCCTCTAAATAAAAGGTGGACGGTTTATATTGCACAGGAGTGTATATAAAGATAATTAAAAGATCATATCCTGGAGTTAAAAAAATAATTTCAACTCAAATTTAAATCAACTCGCCTGATTTGTTGTTTGCAGCTGTTCGATTTAAAGTTCTTCTGTAAATTCGAATATGAGAAGCAAAATCATCAGGTAATTCTTCCGTCATATAAGGGATCCAATTAATTTCACGACATCTAAAGTACAAAAAAAGCACAACAATTACCAGGTAAAATTCACTAGACATTTTATGGAACAAAAATTATCAGCTCTCGGAATTTTAAAATCATCGCTTACTGCTTGGAGAGATTGACTGCAACTTTTTGAAGAACTTTACGAACCTCAATTGGAAAGGTTTCATCTATCGTAATTTTTTTATACCATGAAGTCACAAAATCACGAATAATAAGATCAAATATCTAAAATCAATAAAACAAGCATTGATCGATCCTCTCATTAATTATGAGAATAAGTGACCTATAAGAAGCAATAATGATTTACGGAATGTATAATGGAAAAAGACTGTCTTCAAAAAAAATTTCCTTCGAAAATTATGAACTTCGTCTTTTTTCATTTTAATCGTGCAATTTACGTAGTAAACACAACCATTTTAAGGAGAAAAATAAACAAGAAGAAAGTATTTAAAGAGCCATGTTTAATCATAAAAAAGCGACTAGTTTCGTAAA
>JAUYWI010124194.1:0-10178 GCA_034780595.1 Parotoplana pacifica | reverse complement strand
ACCGTTGGGTACTTGCTGCACCATTTGTCGCTTGCGAAATGCACACACTTTCCTGGGTCACAGGTTTAAGGGCTCTTGTCGCTGTGATCGGCTTCCGTACACGTAGTCGGCCCAATGGGTCCAGAAAATAGAGAGAGCATTATCGTCGTACATCAATAGCATGTTCTCCCAACCTACGTACGGCTCTCCTTTCAGTTATTAAGCGGTGATTGGAAAAAGAAGTTACAGTATCTCTTCGAAAGGCAGCATATATGTACATAATTCTGAATCTACCGATTGATTTTGTTGTCGTACTTGACAAAATGATAAACAGCTAAAAAGAAAACAGTGTTGAATATAATTTCCAATTCAAAAATCGATTTTTTTGTGTGTTGACTTATAACTGAGTTTGATACCACTGGATGACAAATTTGGTGTCCCTAACACTCATATGATACACTATGCCACTTAGATCCCCCCAATAGACGTAAAAGTGCAGGCTCGCGCTAATCACCCCTCTGTCCAACATCAGATATTTCCCCAAAGCTCTAGGTTGTCGAAAAATATTTTGTGACTCCGTTTTTCGACATTTATTATGTAGTTACGTTTGTGGCGACGAGTTTACTGTACCAATTTTCATTTCTTTTGTTGTTTGATGTTGCTAGCTCGCATGTCCAAATCGTATGCGGGGGCTCTGCCAGTGATTGGGCGGTATAAATTGAAAATAACTGTTTTAAAAATGGAATTATGAGGCTTCATTTTTCGACTACAAGCGCCTCTTAAAATTTAACAAAAGGAATTTAACAAAATATTTGATTGCAATATCTCATTGTTGAACAATATGAAAACAAAACATGCGTAACATATTTGATCCTCATTTTTAGTAAGCAATTTTGGACACCCTACCCACCTAGTGTCATTTCAATACCGGCACAGATATCGCTGGACGTTATTCCCCGACGACACAGACAAAAAAACAATCTTTTGGTGCAATTATTACTATTAGATTGTTTTATATATCTGGCCTACTTATTATGACAGATGAATATTGATTTTTTAATGTCAAGCATTATTTCAGTAATGTTTTACAATATACTCTAGTGCTACATACAAAGTTATTGAATCAAGATTAGTTGTATTCAAGGACAGAACTTACAAAAACATATGCATTGATATTAAAAAAAAAGAATTAATTCAAATTTTAGTTTGTACTTCCTGCTAACCCCTAGTGTTCATGTAAAATAAAACCTTGGATTTTTGTTTGCCAAACACTAACGTGGATCATTTCTCAATCAGGTCTAAGGAATAAACTTCAAATTTGTAATTGATAGAACCACTTGTACCTACTTAGGAATGAAAATTTGATTTTCTAAATATTTAACCCTTTGATGCCAATGAGGGCGTTGTCACGCCCCGCTCCTCATGACCAGACAACGGTTCAACCGATTTGCATGAAAGTTGGCATACTTAAACAATATTTTCTTCTGGGGTTTTTGGTTTTATATTTTTGAGTCCGACCCCTTAAGATCCCGTGACGGCCTTCTGAAAAAGAGTTTGGGTAAATTAAAATAGGCAAATGTAGGTACAAAACACACAATTTGGAACAGATGTTAAAAGCAATAATAAAAAACAGAAATATTTTTATAAAAATATACTACTTATTCATATTACTCGCAAACGATAGCCCAGGACAGCTGTTTTGGCCTTGTTTGTTCTCATCAGCTAGGCATAATCACAGCCTGAGCAATATAAAATGTTCGTATATTTCATATCAAACAATAAAAGAGGGGGAAATTTGCAATAGTTGCATAAGAAGATTTTCAGAAGAAATATGTTGGAAAACCTGTTTTTTATTAAAGGGCACTCACGCTGTCAAAGCAAGTCCTGGCCAATTTATATGTTAGGAGCCAAATAATCAGAATGTTGTAGTGTTAACTATTTATTGTAAATGTAAAATGTATTTTTACGAAACAATTGTCGGCAAAAAATATGGATCTTCCAAAAAGTTTTGGCCTTCTTTTTTATCTTGAGATTTTTTAAATATAATGTGTTTCATATATTTGAAAATATTGATTTTAGGCATAGATACTTACTTTGTTACTTTGTGGTCCATGGTTTCAATCTTTAGCGCGCCAAAGATGCAGACCGGTTCTCTTCTTCCATTCATTTCTATTTTTGAGCAAGTCTGGTCCAAGTGATACCATAGGTTGCTTTGAATGGATCTTCCCATCTAACACGAGGTCTCACACGTTGTCTGGGTTGGTTGTAGGGGTACCAGCTAGTCGCCCTAATCGTCCATCGGTCGTTGTAGATCTGGATAGCATCTTTGACACCACTCTTTTTCCTGATTTCTTCAGCTCTGATAGGCTCTCTATTGGAAATGGTCATTCTGCGCTCCATAGCTCTTTTGTGGTTTGAATTTGCTTCTCATTTGATTGAGTTGTGTTTCATGTTTCGGCAGCATATAATAAAGCTGGTAGGACGTTATAGTATTGAAGAGATTAGCTTTGACATTTTACGGCGTGTTTTTGGAGGTTAGAATAGGTTCTAGTTTTTGGAAGGCCATTCAAACACATCTGATTTTATTATTTATAGGCATAGATATCTATTCTTTATCCGATATATTATTAATGTACCAAGCAATAAAATTACAGCTTTTTCCAAAGTCAGAAATTGAAGTCCACTTATTGTAATGCTTTTTTTTATTAAACTCTAAATTTCAGGACCTAAAATCCTTTCAAAACCACTAGAAATGACCTAGAAACTAACAATATGCCATTCTAAATCAATTAACGGCATTTAAAAATGAGGAAAATCACATAAAAAATAATTTTCATAGCCTGAGCAATATAAAATTTTGGTATATTTCATATCAAATTATAGAAGTTAGGACAAATCGCTATAGTAGAATAAGAAGAGAGAAAATAGAATACATTCAGAAAAAAATATATTGGAAAGCATGTTTCTTAATTAAAGGGCACTCACGCTGTCTAAGCAGGTTCTGGCCAATTAATGTGAAAAAAACAGGTATACTTTGATAATATACTACTTATTTATATCACTCGCCAATGGCTTAGCTCCACTTAGACTTGTCTACCTAATCAGTTTTTACTGTTCTTGAAATTAGGGCATTTTGATTTAAACTTTATGCCATTTGTTCAGCCTATGATGATAATTAACTACCTATGCTAAAATTTAAAATCGCAGATAACCATTTCCTTTTTCCATCAAAGATGTTTTCCAAACATTAATAATAATAATCTATTTCATTGAAATTTGGAATCAATCTACGTCGTGAGATGTTAAAACCTTAGTTACTAAATTAACTTTCGACTTAATAACTGTTGCTACATAGCAACAAGTAAATTTACTAAAAGAAAATTTCACAACTATGTTTTGGACCACATGGAATCTTTTTTATTATGCATATAAATTTGTCACTTAGCAACTGTTGCTCTGTACGCCAATATTCCATAGATATTACACATACTATGATTTTATGGGCATATAACAACATAAAGCTTTATTTTCCATATTGAAACTTTTAATTTATCTATGTAACTTTTCACTTTGAAGAATTTATTGCTCGGAATACGATTATTGCATAGTAACAAACATTCTTTTTAACGATACTGGAAGTTGACCTCATGAAACCTCAGACCTTAGATTCCATTTATGATCTTTCATTTACTTTTCTATTTATGAACGAACCGTTGCTATGGTTATTATCATTGCAAGCCAACAAGCACTTAGTTAAATTATATTTATGAAGTTATGACACCATAGAAATATTAAAGAGTGTGTTAGCTCAAGTTCTAAAATTATCATCTCAATTTGGCGATATATCACAAGCGAAATTATTAAAAACCAAACTACAAACTTTTGCGAAGTTATTGTTCTGGAGAAAAACTATTAAATTTCAAAATATCTATTGAACTTTCAGATTTGAGAAATCAAAAATCTATTAATTATCAATTAATTGAATTTAATTTGTTTACAGTTTTTTGTATATGATAATATTTAAACCAAAAAGAAGCATCTTGTAGATATTGCAACATTATTAGAGAAAGAAGCGGACAATTGGCGGAGAAAGCAGCCAAATCAGTAATATTGACATATCCTATAGACATTTGACTATATGAAATCCATAGATATTATTTTATATAACTATATAATATATTTTAATATCTATGATGCTTTTTACTCAGAAATTGTTAGCCAATATGACGTACATACATAGCAACAAACATTGTTTACAAATTTATCCCACATAACTTAGTATCTGACTACACGTAACCTTGGTTACCATATGTTTTAGCTATTTTTTACTTAGCAATTGACACTTAGCGAGATACAATTTGGATTTAGAAGTGGATGTAGAACCATGGAAGCCATGGGAACAATGCGAACACAAAGGCATTTGAATTGGAAAATACTCATGGTGAGCACCAACCAATAGGAATTGACTGGAAAGACCGAAGGCTCATACAAGACCTACTACATCAATCAAACGGCAAACGTAGAAATTGAAAATAACGGAGATAGAACAAGCAGGGATGTCTGTTATCACCATACTATTCTCAGTCTATACCGAACACATGATGAATGAAGCATTCGATATTAATGAGGGCATTAAGTTAGGTGGTGAGAAGTAGAATAGATGGATGGATGGGTGGATGGGTGAATGGATGAATGGGTGGATGGATGGATGGGTGAATGGATGGGTGAATGGATGAATGGGTGGATGGATGGATGGATGGATGAATGGATGGATGGATGAATGAATGAATGGATGAATGGATGGATGGATGAATGGATGGGTGGATGGATGAATGGGTGGATGGATGGATGGATGGATGAATGGGTGGATGGATGGATGGATGAATGAATGGATGGATGGATGGATGGATGGATGAATGGATGGATGGATGGATAGATGGATGGATGGATGGATGGATGAATGGATGGATGAATGAATGGATGGATGGATGGATGAATGGATGGATGGATGGATGGATGAATGGGTGGATGGATGGATGAATGGGTGGATGGATGGGTGTATGGATGGATGAATGGGTGGATGGATGGATGGATGGATGAATGGATGGGTGGGTGGATGGATAGATGGATGAATGGATAGATGGATGAATGGGTGGATGGATGGATGAATGGATAGCTTGGAAGACATGTTTACAACTTAGCTATATTTCATTGGTACGTATTTTAACAGGATAAGCCGTAGTTACCGTACATTAATCTTTCATGTAATATACTTTCTATTTAGCAACTGTTGCTATGGACATTAGTAATTTCATTAAACTAGAGATATTTGATCAGGTCTTCACTATGACATTATCACTAAAAGAACCAAACTATTTAAAGACTAAATCTATCAAAAAGTGTGTTGGCCCAAACTCTAAAATATGTGTAATCATTTTTGGTAATTTTTCCATATTTGATTCTTCTCCACTGCTTACAAACGAAATAGGTACTAAACTTCTGGTCGGTTTACAAATAAAACATGTTTATTCAGCTAGTCTTAAAAGCAATGTTTATTTATTTTTTGATTACTATTAGCTCAGCGTGTGTTTTTGGGGGGAGGGGGGTACATATTATGAAAATTATACCTAAGATTACAATAGGATGTTGTAAGATAATAAACATTCAAGAACTAATCTTTCCTTGTGTCCAATTCAAATTATTTTATTTGTAAAGGAACAACCATTTTTTGTTCTTCTATTCATGTCTTTCAGCTATTTTCTATAATTAGGGTGTCCCGTTTGAACCTGGATGCACATAAATGCATAAGTATTGAACTGAAAGGTCCTTATACGATTTCCCCGTTTATGGGATCTTGTCTCAAGTGCTGCCCCCCCCCACCAACACCACCACTAGGCCCTGTGGTTGCAGTTACGACAGCGCCACTCTCTTTAAACCGTGCACTCGGTCAGTTGTAACTTGTGTAGTTTTCCGGTGAAACAAAAGTCTATTTGTCCATGGTTTTTCAAACCGATATCATCTTACATCTGGCAAAGGAGTATCGCCAGGCAGGGTGGTTCCTCCGAGAATTTTCCCCGGCTTATGGAGAGGTGCTGCGATTATCGCTGTTCTTTTTTTGTAATAAACAACATTTCTATGCTATTGGGTCACTCTTTGTTATGTGTATAGTTTAAAATCACAACTTACTGCCGTGAAAAGTCCGATAATTTCTGTACAAACTGGGTTGTTATTTCGACTGCTTTACAATAGAAAATCGGTTAAAACGATCAAACCTATATACCTGTTATTTTTCATTTAGAGCATTGAACATTATTACAATTAAGTAGGTACTTTTTATTCTTTAATTAAATTGAAATACTTTGTAGCAATTATAAGATAGTAAATATATGTAGGTATAGCTACTGTCTCTAGTTGATATAGAAAACTCATCTGGGTGATAGCAGCTACCTACCTAACGTAGTAACTTACCTATTATTGGTCTAACTATACACCAAGTATATTGAACTATATAATGTGCACTGTTTTGTCATTTATCCATTGAGGTATTACATGTTTCAGACAAATTTGTCAAATCCAATTTAAAGTACGCTACACCCTCTACATATTAGCATTTATGTGTAGTCATTGTTAAAGAGTCATCTGTGTTTATTTGTAAAAATAATAAATTCTACTTGTTTATGTCCCCTTTCACTTTACAGAGGAGCGACTCTGTACTAATGAGAAAAAATATATGGCAAATTAACAACCTCACTCAAACAAATTGACCTAACACGTAGCGAGCGTCTTCACAGCCTGACATTAACATTTTGGGTAAATTGCGCGCTTTTCAAATATTAATATTTTATAAAATTCCTAATTTTTTGAAAGTAGGTAGAGACATCGAGCTGCATAAATGAATAAAATAAAGAAGTTTTTTAAAAATAGATTTCTATAGTAATAAGAACACATTTTTTATTTTGTTTTTCTTAAAACCTGTTTTTTACCAGTTCTCCTAGCTTTAATCCCACTAAGTTGGGTCGCCGGTGCCGACCATGCGTTCAAAGTGAAAAGTTATAAGAGAATTAAAAAGTCATATTGGAAAAGGCGTATTATAAAATAAGTCTTATGTTTGAAAATTGTAGGTAGACATCACACGATATTATAAATTCTGGGTAATATATCCCATTTTCTCAAAACGATATTTATATACATATTATATAAATATAGCAGATGAGAAAATCAGATCGATTTATCTTATCAAGAACTATCGTATGTTTCCACGTTAAAAGAAAGAATTTATTTACCTACTTTAAAAAAAAAATTGCCGACTTTCTTTAACTTTTTTAAATACTACTTCTGAGATGCTATTTTTCTGTTTACGATTTATTATTACTTTTTAATTAAGACTAGACATTTTAATATTTACTACTTTTTCCTACGCACAGGCAAATCATTTATTTTGAACATGTGATACATAAATGGTATATTTATATATTATTGTCACTTCAAATGAATTCAGCCGCGTCTAGTAGAAGTAATATGCAAAATTACAATTGCAGTAAATTGTTTTAGCAACCAGTCTTATTGATGGAAACGAAAATAAATTAAATTTTCTTGTAATTTACAGCAGATAGGTAAGCCTTCCTAAGTAATTATTTATATTTACAATTAAAAAAGAAAACTGGGCCCATGAAATTGATTCACCTGGTTGCTCAAAGAACCGGGGGATCAAGAGCAGAGGGTCGAGGGATGAATGCCTTTACAACAATCTCTTTTTTAAAACCTAAATAAAGGTTTATGAGCCAGGCTAGCGCTTTTCAAACAACCCAAGAAACCTAGGTATGCTAGCTGCTGCGACGGAGTTTGCTCGCTTATATAATAGCGGCGCCGCGCAATCTACAGACATCGACTACGATAGTTTGGTAAGTGAGAGAGACAGACACAACAATATCGGCAAGCCTAGTATAGTTGTCGTTATTGATTATTTCGTCCTCAATTCGATTTGCCTAGCCTTGGTTTGTTTTATGCAGGGTTGTGGTAGTAGTGTTGTCGTCATGTGTTGTGTTGTTCTACATTCTGTTTGTGGGTAGCAAGGGTAGGCCAGAGCAATCAAAACGCGCGTAGTGATACGAAGACATTTGTGACTGGTGATTTAGGCAGGGGTGTTACACTGGGTGATGTGCTAGGCTGGAGATGCAGTGTTGAATAAGTTGCCTATTGCCAAAACGCTCTCTCGCTTTTTCTACCTTGGTTTCTGGTCGTGATCTCTTTCTTTTTCACTCACTCACCCCGGCCTAGCCTGTAGTAACGCATTTGCGCTTCTAAAACTATCGAGTAAGGTTTTGTGAGACTATAATATGGAGGTGATCAAAATGGTTTATAATTTGCTATAATTAGAATAATGTTATTTTTCAACAACTTGGGGTGTTTCTCTTTTTGAGGTAAGCGAAAATTTTATTAAATATTTTAATAATTATTTTTCTAACTTGCAACCTGTTCTGTCAAACTGACAATTTCTTTGTAGAAAAACTTCTACTGCTATTTATTTAAAATAGAAGCTAGCCTGCTGTCTATTTCAAAATAAGAAAATTCAGTTTACGGATGTTAAAATTTTGCCATTAATGGGCCTTAAAAATCATTTATATTGGATTCGTTAAATAAATATCACTATTCAACTCGAGGAATTGTTCTTTTTCTATTTTATACGATTTAATTGATTTGCTAATGAGATTTTGACAGGATTGTTGTAATTTTACAAAGGTGAGTACACTGCTTTGACTGAACATAACAGTCTTGAAATCTGTTTTGTATAATGAAATATTCCTCTCTCATTTATTAATTAGTCAATATAGTGACGATTATTTTGTTAAGTTTTATTTCCAACTAAATGCGTGCGATATCTATGTATAGGTACAAAAACAAAATAAAAAATGTAGCTATGCTGTCTTTCTATTTGGTCTCATAAAATTTTAAATCGATGTTTTTTTGCTGGTTATAAATAATATAGGTAATATATAAAAAAATAAAATAAAATACAGAATTATATTATAAAGATGAAGAAGAATTGGATAGGCAATGATTTTGTTGTGGTTAGCATACAAATTGAAAACACGTACCTTAGTGAATAATTTATTGTGCAAATTTAGTTCAAATGAAATTTATTTATTGTTACACAGAAGATAGTGTCTTTTTTAAAGGAAAAAGTACACTTTTGTAGTGTACCCGTGTTCTTTTTATTTAAACGAAATGATATTTGGATGATTTGGAAAATATAACGCTTTCGAAAAAGAAACACAATCTTTTCTCAATTTTTGGGGACGATAGTTTTCGTTCGTGTAATGATAGCGTATTATTTCCAAATGAATTAATAATACAATATGGCGGCGCGCAACACTATGTATTACTCAAACCAGAAGTTTTTTTTTTTAAATAATCGTTTTAATTTGATGGTAAATAAATTTGATTTTGTGAGTATCGCGCGTCCATATTGAAAACGTTTCCTGGTATTAAATCAGTCTTATTATTTAGTGCTTGTATTTGATGATTGTAAACATTTTTCATCTTTCTTGACAATTGAACTGATTTTTTTAAAAGTAGAAGAAGAAGAAGAAGAAGAAGAACATAAGAATTTCGTGTCGTTTATTATGTTAAAAGGTTATATGTATAATGATGGATATTTCTATCAATGGCAAAGATCTTTTTTTATTAGAAATCAATTTAATACAACTAACTACGTTGCGTTGGGAGAACTAAATATATAATACAATACTGTATGGGTAGCTAGATGTTTTAATAATCCAAATTTCGGTTAAATATTATTCAAACTTTTAGCCAAACATTGACATTGCATTTCTCGACTCAAGTAGGCTGGTGAATAAAAATAGCACGGCAAGAGAAAAATAAAATTTGTAATTTTTTAAACGTTGTCAGGTACCTTTGAACTCGTGTGTTTTGCAATGTGTCTGATTATTTTGGAAGACGCAAATTTTCTATAAATTTGTTTAGATAGATTCCTCTGCTTGTCTTATTTTGGATGAAAGGTACTTGTAGATACAATATGTACACCGTCTTATATTGTGTTTAAGAGTAATAATAAAAAAAACAGGACTTTGATAAAAATATACTTCTTATCTATATTACTCGCAGGACAGCTGTTTCGGCCTTGTTGGGCCTCATCAGCTAGGCATAATCATTGCCTGAATAATATAAAATGTTCGTAT
>JAUYWI010124193.1:0-20933 GCA_034780595.1 Parotoplana pacifica | reverse complement strand
TTAAATCGCTCTTAAAGACTCATTTATTTACTTTGGCCTTTCCCAATTAACATTATTATTTTTTCATATTTTATTATGTATTTTTATGTATTTTTCCATAAGAGAGTAAAAGTATATATTGATATTTTTAGCACCCCCTTGGAACAATTGCCCCCCCCCCCTCTATATTTAAATCCTGGATCAGCGCCTGCTTATTTCGTTTTCCTAAATTCTGTTTAGTTCTCTTAAAATAATTGTTTTAAAAGTATGACATAATACGAAACATTTTAACATTTCTTAAAAATTTATATTTATGTGTTATACTAATTACAAATGTATGTGGGTAACAAATTATTTCATCGTTTTTTTAATACAATTATAAGATTACAAAAAATCTAAGAAAACTATCTTAAATTTCTAATTTTGTGGTTACAAATAATTGTCAGTAGTAAAGAATTTTATCTTTTTGTTGTAATGATATAAAAAAAGAAAAAAAAAGCTTTCATGGACAATTTTTGTTCAAATTTAAACTAATCATTTACAAAACATTAAAAAAAGTTTATATTACTTTTGAGTACAGGGTGCCCCCATAAATGACTACGACATAGAAATACATAAAATATAAGAAATTTATTATTATAAACACAGATAACTAGAAATAAATGTACAAATGTTCAATTACAATGTTCCTGCTTTAAGAGAGAAGGGGATACTTATGTCCTCACATATTCAACAAGATGGGGCATCTGCTCACACTGCAAGAGTGACAAGGAAATACTTGACGGAAACCTTCCAGGATAGGTGGCTAGGGAAATTTGGACCAACACCGTGGCCAGCCCGAAGTCCAGATTTGATTTCTTGTGACAACACCTTATGGGGCATTTCAAAACCCAGGATGTTGTCAATGAATTGAAGGCAATTGTCACACAAGAATTTCTCAACATTCCACAAAATATTCTTCAAACCATTAATAACCGTACATTCCGCCGGTTTCGTTTGTGCATTGAAAAGAAAGGGATGCAAGTCGATCCCTATGATACATGAACATTGTAATTGAACATATTTTGTATATTTCTAGTTATCTGTGTTTATAATAATAAATTTATCTATGTAAATTTCTTATGTTTTATAAACTTCTATGTCGTAGTCACTAATCGGACACCCTGTATATACTTTATGGCAATTTGCCCCATATCTACACTTCAAGTATAGACTAAAATGACTCAAAATGGTTGTTTTCAAAGTGGCCATGCTCGCTCCTGGTACGTAGCTCTTCTTTTATACAGCTTTTAGCAATTTTTCAATCAACGGAGTCATTCGTCTTGGATAAATAATAGTTTAAAAAAGTACATTTCATTGATCTTGTTTTATAAAGTAAAACAAATTCTTAATAAATATGTCAAAGATTGGTGTATATTTACAGGTTGTGCTTTTGTCAAATATGGTTCCCACGCTGAAGCCCAAGCAGCCATTTCCGGAATCCATGGTAGTCAAACTATGCCAGTAAGTTGAGCAATATGTAGGAAATCGAAATCCATGGTAGTTTAACTCTGCCAGATTCCATATGTACTCAAATGATATCAATATTGGAGCAATAAATGGAATCAATTTTACTTGTAAATATTTCAAACGGGTATTATCATCAAATTATGTACATAAACTAGGCAAATAATTGGAAATGGACTAATATAGTGAAATTTTATTTAATAATACTAAAAAAATTATCTTATTGAGGAAGTTAATAAAAATTCCATAAATATGTTTACATTGTTCAGGGTGCTTCTAGCAGTGTAGTAGTAAAATTTGCTGACAACGATAAAGAACGACAAACGCGAAAGATGCAACAAATGATCACACCACTTGGCATCATTAATCCGGCTCTAGCCATTTCTCAACTAGGACCTTTTGCGGCAAACCCCTCTACACCCAGTAGCTATACACCAGCAGTAAGTTATGATTTATAGCCGATGCTAAGAGAGTTAATAATTTTGTAATTTTCTTTTTTTTATGAAAATGATTTTAAGCATTACAGACACATTCTGATTCTAATTCAAGGAATTTCAAGTTCCTTATAGTACTTGAATTCCCTTGTCGTGCAGTTTGTTAAAAAATGTTCCATACTATTAGATATAAGCAACAATAACCTATTGGTAAGTATTTAGCATCCAACAAACAGGTAAATTATTATATTTATGTGTTTAGCCATTATTAATACAGAACATTTTTTATTTATACTTATATTTGGTTGGGAATTTATATTCAGATATGTAAGTAATTGTTTCAATTTCTAAAGAGAAGTACCAGATTTTGTTCATAGAAGAAATCATGTGACTTATACTTACCTCTAAAGCACGTACAGGTACATATTGTTTTACCATCTTATTCTTGCTTAGTCATCATAGTTTGTTAGACGCAAATTAAACTCTGGGCTCATTCAAGTAGGCATATGAGGCATGTTGTAATTTTAATTTGGGAAACACCCCTTTCCTGGTAATCAATTTATGAGTCATGAATATTTTTTCTAATAATACATGATACTTTTTCATCGATGCTTTTATTGTTTCGAAACAGTTTTTATTTTCTAGACGACATCTAAATCTTTTCTTTCTAGTTGGTTCATACGCCTGAATCTCACTTAAACGATAGCTACAAATTGAGGTCTGCTTCCCAGCTGCAACTCTATTCTCAAGAGGTAGATATACGATTTTCCGTCAAATATGTGTATAAATATGGTTCAGCAAAAGTTTCATTAGAACCAAGGTCACCTTATATTTAAGATGGCCTTCTTAGAATCCACTTCCCACATGTGTAATCTAAATTGTTCTAATTAAAGATTTAAAAATTACAAATGTCAATTAAACAATTATTTAAGTCTTTGGAAAATAAATATGAAACAAAATATGAACAGATTTTTCATACTGGGGAACGGGTAAAAAATTAGGAGGTAATTATTGTCATATACAGAAGAACGGTTTCACAAATATATGAATTTTAATATCTAAAAAATCAAAGATGTTATAATCAGCATAAATGACTGACTTACTATTTACTTAAAGTGGATACCTCAGTTATTTTATTTAATTTATCTAGGATCTTTATAGGAAATTAGCCGTTTAGATTTAAAAACAGTTGTCATTTTTTATTGTTGTGAAAATTCTTGTTGTTAAACATCTTTAAAGAAATACAAAACGTACTATTCTATCTATAACAAAATGCTTTAGCTAGCTAGATATTAAAGAAAAGTTGACTTGAATTTGTATTTTTTCACTTCAAAAATTTATATTGATATATCCGAAATATATATTCATCCATAAGTTTTGTACGTACAGTATTTTGCACAAATGTCTCATTTACAATTATAAAACAAGCTTGCTTATTTGACACATTTAGAATTGTGATTATATGTTTAGCTGTGGACTCATTGCGCATCGCATTTTCAATTTCCTATCAAATTCAACATTAATATTTTTGACCTTGTTCGATGTTAAGAACGGATTGCATTGGGGATTCAATTTACGATTTTCTTTTAAATAGATTTTCTGGTGTAATCTAAATGAGTTAATCACAGACAAAAATAAAAAGCAATCACAACTTCTTGTTCTCTACCTCAGCTACATTATCTACAAAACCCAATTATTTTTAGTAAAATAAATGAACAGGTTATGCCAATTTTGTGAACAGAACCAAATATTTTTAAAATTTTGTTTAAAGGCATTAAATCAGACTGCTGGATACATCAATCCAATGGCAGCATTGGCTATGCAATTGCAACAAGTTAATCAGCTGGCAGCTGTCCATGCAGCAGCAGGAGGACTTCCTGGATTGGCCGTCACACCGACTTCCACAGGTAGATAAACAACATAATTATGGTCATACATTTAAATGGCACAATCATTGTTGGAGATAACACAATTAATGTTTATACTTTTATTGCTCATACCTAATAATTTTATAGATGGAACAATTACTGTTTATAATTTTACAGATAATACAAATATTGTTCATAATTTTATAGATAACTCAATAATTGTTCATATTTTACAAATAACACATTTACTGTTCATATTTTCACAGAAAACTCCAATTTTACAGATTGCACTATTACTGTTAATTTTGACAGATAACACAATTATTGTCATAATTTTACATATAGCGCAATTATTATTCATAATTTTGAAGATAGCACAATTATTGTTCATAATCTACAGTTAACACAATAATTGTTCATATTTTTATAGAAAACACAATTTTGGTAATATTTTAGAGATAATACAATTATTATTCATAATTTTTACGGATTGTACAATTTTTGTTCATCATTTTAGAGATAACACTATCATTGTTCATATTTTACAGATGACACAATTATTGTTCATATCTTTATAGATAACACAATTGTACATATGTTTACTGATAACACAATTTTTGTTCATAAGTTTACAGATAATACAATTATTGTTCATAGTTTTACAGATAAAACAATTATCGTTCATAATTTTATAGATTGCATAATTATTGTTCATAACTAAAGCTTTTTATATTCATATTTTTCCACACAACCGTGTTTTTGTACAGATACTCGACTAATCTATTGTTCATATTTTAACTGACTTTTTTACACAATAACTTTTAGTAGTAATAATCAACTTCCTTGAAGGTACATTAGAACATTTTATTGATCATATTTTAAATAACTTCCTTTAAGTGGAAACATATTTTAAACAACTTTAACACATACACGTGGATAAAATTTTTATTGTTCATAATTTTATTTGTACCACAATAAAGTCAGTACCTGTTATGTTGGAATTAAGCAGTAAAAATGAGTACAAATGAACAATACATATATGTATGATTGAAATGTGTATGAAGTTTAACTATTTTAACGAAACAAAATAATTAAAAAATTCGGAAAAGTCACGGCTATTAAGATATTTTGTGTAAAATATAGGTTAAATAGTAAAAGTGAAACATGATTACCTTCCTGGTATTCTGAATAAAAATAATGGACATAATGTAACAAAATATGAATCAAGATAAGTTATGTAATATTTTTACCAACTTAGTCGGACTTATTCAATAATTGCTCTACTTGATTCGGACTTTTGATTAACGACTGCATAAAATATTTTAAACAAATCCATTAGAAAGTTTTCCTTCAAATGTTTTTAGTATATTTTTTATATGTATTATGGTTAATCGTCTTTTGTTTAACGGATACCTCCTTATGGTTTTAGACTAAACATAAATCTAGGCGCTGAATTGATGTCATAAGTATCCGTATGAAATTCATTATTCTTTTCATAAGGCCTTTGTTTCTATATTTTTTAGAAGAAGCCATTTTATCACATTTTATGCTACATTTCCGACAAACAATATAGGTATTGATGAAAATTAATATTCTAGCTATTGTTTCCAGCTTTGTAAAACTTTACCCAAGTAGGTATTCATTGTGTGTTGATTTATGAGATAATGCCTACCGAAAACAACAACAGAATTTTTATTCTAATAATTACATGCAAATAAACACACATTACCTATTCTACCCCTATCCTTGTTACTACCTGGCATGTAGCTATAATAACATTGTAAGGACATTTTACCCCTTCCAATGATTACTTATACATAATCTATGTGATGGGAAAAAGAATTGATAATTTTTCTTTCTACTTATTTTCTTTTTTTACTTCTAAAAACGATCTTAAATATTGATGTACATAAACTATAGCTGTGTTGGGAAATTGGAATTATTTCTTTCCATACCGTTACTATACCAATGACAATAGCATCGCTAAAAATATGTATTAAAAGCGCTATGTCATTCGTCTTTTTCTATAAAATTAAAATTCGACTATCATTCTTGGTTAGGAAATCGCTAAGTCATTGCTTCTTTTTGCTTTGCTCTATTTTACAGAATGTCGTGTTTTCTTTTAGTGTGTACATATTTAACTGAGTATATTGGAGACGAATATTAAGGCTACTCTGTATGTCTGTTTTAAAATTTATGAGCGATTCTACAAAAAGGGAGCAAGGTTGTTGAGAGGTGAATTGATGACTACAATCCAGTTTCATTCTATTCTGTAATTTTGCTTGATGAAAACTGCAAAGCTGCAACTGTTGGGTGTAGAGACGTTGTGATGTTTGCTGGGCTGCAGTCATAGCTATCGATTTTGAAAACAAGCTTTTATCTACATTAAAGCTCTACATTTGCAAGGCAAAGTTTTACTGAGGAAAATGTTGTTGCAGGTTTCTTGTGATTGTTCTAACAATAATCCCGATGCTAGACACGTTCCACTGTTGTTTGTTTACCGCGTTGTTGAGAGTGTTGTATGCGTGATGTGTGTGGTGGAGGAGATGGCAGCAGTAACAACAATTTCATACACTCTAATCAACGTTCTAGTAATATGTTGGGGGTGAAAAGCTTATTGGGAAAATGTCATGACTTAAACCAAAACTTTGTTTCTACTTCATATAGCTAATAATAATACGGCACCGCCAAATAATAGAAACTGTACATTCAATATCCCCCTACTATGGCATAGGTATATCAATAAGGGGTATTAGATATTAGCAGTCATGCTCTCATTCCTAATCAGATTTTACAAAGCAACTCACTAATTTGAAAATAGCAGCATGATATTATTCCAAATCTAATATTCTCCTCTTTTCTGCTTATAAAAGCATTTTATTATTCCAATAATGACTTTATTAACCACCAAAACAATCCAATCACAATAGCAGACTAATAGATTCTGTCACATGATTCAACTCCCAATTCAGTTTCCACTTAGTCAAATTATGTGCTTCCTGGTTTGGTTTAATTAAAACTTTATTTATATAAACAACAATGCACAAACTTATTCAAAACACGTTTTTCCACTTTAAATAAATTCAAATGTTTCTGCCTCTGCCTATTATGGGTAGGTGTTCCGTATGACTGAAATTTCTACGACCAAACGTTCAACTCATATTGTAGTTCTCCAAGTACTTTTCCTGATATAATCGGAATACATACCAAATTTGAATAAATTAATAAAACTATTGTATGTAGGTATACTATAAAATATTTTAAGGGGATTTGAATAACCAAACCTGTTAGACGTTTGCATACCAAAGTTAAAAATAAATTTTATTATTAAAAATAGGCAAAGGTGACAGTGATTGTTTTTGTGTTTTTTTCATAGTAACATGTTTCTGACACAATGCAGCTTCAACTGATATTACTTTAAAGTTTTAATACGAACAACTTTCCAACATCAACTGAAAATTAAATGTATGTGTTACTGTAATAACCATCAGTAAAATTTTGTAAAATTGAATACGAGTAATAATAGTCTTGTGAATTTGTGCATATCTTAATTTTCAAGTTCTTCTAATACCGGGTGCCCCAAAAGTCTTTTTAACTTTTTAAAAATATATAACAAATAATATATACTCTTTACCAGATAGATGAAACATTATATTTAACAATAATTCAATGAAACAATGTAATGCTAGGTCTGTCTATCGTGATCAATTAAAAAATATCCAAAAATATCAAATTTTAATCAAATACATATACATATAAATATAAAACAAATTGAAGAAACTGGCCCAAATATTTCATAGAGCTAAAACATTATTATAGTTTACCGAAATTAAGAAAAATAAAATTCTGTATCCAGAGTAGAAAGAAGAGTGTACTTTGATTTTCAATAATTTAAAGTCAAAAACGTTGACAATAATCCTGTTTAAAAAAACTTTCTTCCGCATTTTTGTTTCTCTGTGGCGCAAAAAACTGGTTTCCTACAGCATGGGATACTTTTATTAAAGTTTTCATCCACAGAGGAAGGACCACACCTAATTATTACTCTCCCTTATTCATTAGGTGGTGTAACCCCAACTACTACAGCTTCAAATCATGCCGCCTCTATTCTTTCACACACCACACCTGCAGTCTCTGCAGCTCTCCTCCAATCAGCTGCTGGTCATTCTGTTGCAGATTCAGCCCTATACGCAGCAGCAGCCGGATCAGCATTACCTGCCGCTCAATATCTCAATGGGACCGGTGCGTTGATTGATTAACTTTTTATGTGTAAATTTCTTATACGTAAATGAAGGGAAGGCCAAACAGGGGCCGATGATATTATCATATCGAAAAATTAAACTTAATATTGATTTTTGATTATTTTTGTCTAAAATCAATTAATTGATTCTAAAATATGTTACTTTTATAGGTAGATATACTTAGTTACATTTTGTTTGTCTGCAAACATTCTATTTTAAAAGTTAATCCTTTCAGATTAATTTGAGATTACCTATTTAAACATTTACCAAATAGTTGAACATAAAACGCTTATGATTTTACAGATTTATTGTATTTTATTATAAAGTAGAGCTAGTTACTATTTATTAGTAGTCATAGTCCTCATCAAGTTGCCGCCGACTTCTGGTCACCTCTTCAACCCAATTTCGCCAGTTTTCTCGATCTTGAATCGCAAATCTAAATTGGTGCAGTTCTTGATGTTGTCCATCCAACGTTGTCTGTGTCTTCAACGCTTTTTTCCAAGCTGCTATCCGCTCTCATGGTGTGTCCAAAGAATCTAAGTCTGAGTTTTACCATTTCGGATTCCAATGAAGAAGGTTGATTACCTCTTCTAAAATTGATGAGTTTCTTCTTCCTTCAGTCTGGATTCTCAGCAATCTGCGCCAGCACCATAGCTCTACGTGTCAATCTTTTCACGATTGTGCTTATTGACTGTCCAATATTTATAGCTATAGATTGACTGGTAAGACCAAGCTTTCTACGATCTTTTTCTCTTTGTCTTTCTATACTTTGTCAAGATTGGCCATTGTTGTTGTTCTTCCCAGGAGAAGTCTTCTGATTTCCTGATCGCAACTGCAGTCAGCAGAAATGCGGAGGCTCATGAAATCTAAACTGTTGACCACTTCCACCTTCTCTCCATTCAGTTCAAAACTATCAAGTGGGCCAGTAATAAGGACTTTCGTTTTCTTGAAGTTCAGTTACAGGTTTTTCTCTTCGCTTCTTTCTTTGACGCTGTTTAAAGTAGTTTTCAGGTTATCTTTGTCAGTTGCTGCTAGGGTGATGTCATCCGCCTACCTCAGGTTATTTATAAATCGTCCATCGGTTCCAATACCAATCCCTTTCCCTTAAGATCTATAGCCCTCAAAATTGATTCACCATACAAGTTGAAGAGGCAAGGTGATAAAATGCATCCCTGTCGAACGCCCTTTCCGATATTGAAACAATCTGTATCCCCTAATTCAGTTCTAACAGTGGCTTTCTGAATCCATCAAAGGTTCTTAAGCAGCATGATAAGGTATAATGGTATTCCCACGTTTTTCAGTTTGCTCAGAATCTCATGATCTACACATTAATATAAATAAGAAGAAAACTATTGTCATGAAAATGATACATATATTTTGCAAGTTTTCGGTATTCTACCTCCTTCAAACAATAATTAATTTTTCTTCTACACAATGTCCCGAAGGAATACCTAAATTTTATATTTGAAGATACTTCTGTATGTATAAATATAAACATAAACATAAAATCATAAATTTAAGTTTTTTAAATACCTATTTACATTGTTTGTTTCAGCACCATCTTTAGGCCCCGAACCCCTTGCACAAATGTATTCGGGAATGCAACATTATGGATTAGGTTAGTAATATTTAAATAGGTACCTACATAGTTAAACCTACTTTTCTTTATTGATGTAGTCACTTCTAAAACCGAAATATAAAAAATTATTTATTTACATTTTTAAAAATAAAGATAACGTTGCACTTTACATATTACCTGGTACTTTTACTTCAAAATTTATATTCCTAGTACTAATAATGTGTATTTACTGTTTCCCAACCCCCCCCCCCCCACCCATTTAAAAAAACATGTCTATGTTGTTTATCAGCGTATCCAACAGCAACAGCTGCATCCTATTCCCCCTTCCATGCCATGGCACACCACGCAATGACGATGCCAGTCCAACAAAAAGAAGGAACTAAAGATTACATCCTAACAGGTAGGTGTTGTTAGCCTGCTGAAGATAATACGGAGTTCACAAAACATGACATTTACAGGCAAGATGTGTGTGAAATTTGCTAATACAATTAAATTTGAAAATATTACCTAATACGAATATATAAAAGAATATTTGTAATGATGATAACTAACATTTTGTTAATTTAGGTAAGCATGCATTGTTTTGTTGTTTCCTGTGCAATAGAATCCCAAGGTCATCTTCTCACAAAACAGCATATGTTTAAACTATCGAACCATGTTTATGTGTACTGGATCGCCTAGATCAAACCTATAAGGCTCTTTTTAAATACTTTAGGTCCTGATGGATGCAATTTGTTCATTTATCATCTACCGCAAGAGTTCGGTGATGCAGAACTAGCTCAGATGTTTATGCCGTTTGGAACTGTTATAAGTGCGAAGGTATATGTTGACAGAGCCACCAATCAGAGTAAATGTTTCGGTGAGAATTTGTATTAATTCGTTAAATATCATTGATTTTTATGCATCTGTAATTATTTCTTAATATACAACAGCTATACGACTAAAAACATGCAAAACTATGTATTACTAAAATTGTTAAATAACTTTTTCTAGCTCATGTAACTTTTCTATTTGTGATTTGTGTTCCTTTTTTCTTTCAAGGTTTCGTCAGTTTTGATAATCCAGCTAGCGCCCAAGCTTCAATACAGGCCATGAATGGTTTCCAAATTGGCATGAAACGACTCAAAGTCCAATTAAAAAGGCCCAAAGGTGACTCAACTAAACCTTATTAAAGTCAGGTAAGGGACCGGTCAGAGCCATTCTAAAAAGAGTTAATTTATTTCTCATCAAAATTAAATACTTCTATCTACATAACAACAACTTTTAGCTATCAAGAACTTGTCTTTAGAAATGGATCTTCATTTCAAATTGCACAGAATAAATTCAGCATTTTCGTACAATGATTCGTCAGCTCCTTTTAGTGGAAGAAATGATCAAACTATTTTTTTGAGTGACTTAATAATTCCCTATACATACATATTCATAAATTTTAGTTTGAAACAAGAATCGCAAGTGCTCTGTCTGGTTACTGTTCTAAAATATATTAGATTGCCTATTGAAAGTATTATTAAAGCATTTATTTTTATTGTTTGTTTTATTTTACTGTTGAAAACTAATCAGAAGATTTCGGGTTCGAATCCTACTAAGGGGTAACTACCCCGAAACTAATATACAGATGGATGTTCCTGCTGAAATTGGTGTTCATAAATTAAATTTGGTTATTTATTATTTTAAAACTTTTCTTTTTTAGTTGAATACGTAGATAGATGTTTTTCTATGCAGCTATCGATAACATAGAATTAACGTTTTCTACAAATTGAAAAGAAAGAAAAGAATTATCAAAAATAAAATTCATTAATAAAATAATAATTTTTTCTTAAGATGATATTTAAGAATTTCCATTGAGTGGATATACATGCAGAATGATATTAAGTCTGGGGAATAAAGTAAATTCATTGATTTCTTTGATCTAAGAAAGATAAAGAAGGCCCCAAAACAGATCAAAGAAAAAAATGCATTTTACATTGATTTTCTTATTTCTATTTCATATAATTTTTTCATTTGACTGAATTGAGCAGCAATAATTCTTTTCCAAACATATTTCAAATCACTAGTTTGTATACCTACTCGCAATAAAAATAAATTGCCAATAATACTTTTACAGATATAGTTACTATATTAGCTATTTGGATGAAGATTTTAATCCCACTCTCTTTCTTTTTTCTCGGATCAACGTGGCAGTTCTAGGCTCTCGTGCACTGCTGTCCTCCATCTTGTCTTAAGCTCAGCACCCACAATTATATACAAATCAAACACTATACCTTCCAAAAATCAACGTATCAACCAGAATCCAATGCGTTTGCCAACATGCATTCACTAATTGAGCAATATTTGCATTTACCTATCACATCTATCATCGACCTATTGTCTATTCTACACACTTTGAACGCTCGCTACAGTTAATTCTGATTAAATTGGTGCTTTTTGATAAAAAAACATGCTATTTTTAAATTATATTATTTTTATTCCTTATTTGACTCTCAATGTAAATTAAATTTTCTTTTTAAAAAAAGATATTTTTAAAGTTTTTGTACATACATATTATATCTAACATACATTATATTTCTTCATCTGACATTCTTATAACGCTATAAATAAACATTCACTGCATATCATATAATGACCTTCAATCCACTCAAGTTAATAACAATTGTAAATATTTCATACACCTAGAGCAATCAAAATTATATTTAATTGGAAAACCTATTGTGGATGGTGTTCAAAACTATCCCTGAACAAACAATTATGACATATGATATTGCACATAAAACACATTTAGAAGCCTTCTGTGAAAGTGAACCAGATCATCAATCGAATGTTTATTGAGGTAATTCATCACCCACAACTTTCCTTGCCTCTTGGAAAGTTCTGGACCCATGTTACCTAGATTGTTCTTTTTATTTAAATGTTAGCAATTGATGTTGGTTGGTTGTTGGAACTATTCGTCTAAATCGTCGTCCGTAACCGTTGTTTAATCATTCATTGATTCATTTAATCAGTTTTTTGCAGTTATAATAATTATAATTACTTATATTTACTTTTGGGTGTTGAATTTCGTACGTAACCACTTTTCAGTACTGTAGTGTCTGTGTGCTATTTTATGCCCGCTCCGGTCTGGTGTTTTTCACAACCTCTATTATTTTGTCATACTTTGTGTACAATAGAAATCAATAATTTTACGCATATGCATCACACTTATTTTTTTTAAACAAGTAATCTCAAGGCAATCTTTGGAAAAATATTAACAACGTTTTCATTCAAATTATGACAACTTTTCCCAGGCTACTTTCTCAAGAAGGTTTTGGTTGTTTTGTATATTTTATTAATGCACCAGTATTTTTGTGTTTTCTATTCTAAATGTTTTTAATAAAAATTCTGTTGTAAAATTGTGTACTTTTGATTGACATTTCTGGCAAGGACAGTTAACAAATTTACAGTTATTTAAAACAAGTTTTTTTTTTAAACATTTTTACACTCATATTTTGTTTTTAAATGATTTTGTAGGCAATAGGTTGTCTAAAAGTTCATTAATTAAAGCAGATTTTCTGAAGCATGTGCTAAAGTTGGATTTCTTTGGTGTGGTTGTGGTAATTGGGGAATTGATATTTCACACTTTGCTCTATTGCATAATGTTATAATTGTATAATATGTTGATAGTTTGTGTTCAGATATACCTAGACATAATATATTTCTTGTTTTAAGTTTCTTTTACTTCCTGTTATAATTATAGTCCGTGTTTTATTTGAGTTTTACTACAACATTTTATAATAAACTACTTATAACCTCCTCCAAAAAATCTGTGACATTCAAAATTAAAGGTGATTTTATGTAATTTTAATCCGAGAAAAATAATATTTATATAATAACTGTTTGTTGAAGACTGATCCAAAAATCTCAAATATTTATATCAAGTAATAAGTTGTAGCACCAAATGTCTTTGTGACATTTTTGGAAATCATATTTAATTACATTCTATTTCTAAGTTCTGTAGAACTAAATGCATTTGTATTTCAGAAGACATTTTTAAATTAAACCTGAAAGATACCATATAATGGTAGCTACTGCTATTTAAAAATAACTATTTTTTGAGAAATGCATTCAAATATTTGTTGTATCTAAAATGGCATACTGCATGCTTGAAATAATATATTAGAAAATTTTGGTCATCAGCAAATTGAGTATGAAGAGAAAAATGAAAGAGAAAAGGAAGAGAGCACATCAAAATTTACATGTTCAGGTCATTTGTTTCAAGTAGTGGTTCAAGCTTTTAAAAAGGGACATTCAGGCCGTTAATAAGTAGATAATATTGAGGCATTTAATAAATGAGTATTTATTTATTCTTTTAAAAAGTAAGTACCTACCTACGTGTAATTTTTTTCTGTTTAAGAAAGTACACTTAGAATCATTAAGTTACTTATTGTATCTTGACGTAGTTAATAACATTAAAATTATTTGATTATGACATAGGTAATAGTTATACACTGTTTTACACATTCTGTTAAATGAACAAGTTCATTGTTTAGTGTTTTGCAGTTTGCTCTGCTTCGCTTATGTTTATCCTGTTTTTGTTAGCTTGGTGATTTTGTCTAAACTGTTGTCACAAATATAGGTGTCTTTAAACAAAAGAAATGGTTAAACCAAAAACATGAACAAATAACGTTTTTTAAACGTGGTACCTATGTTAGATTGATGTACTATTAATCAGTGACAAATTTTGTCTGATGTTGTTTGACAAAGGTCAGTTTATAATTTCTTATGATAATACGGTGTTTGTATTTTTTTCTATGTAAGTTTCATGTACAGTTATATTTAATCTTAATAATTATTATTTAACAAAATTTCATGGAATATATTGGATGTTTATTAACGACTCTGAGATTGTACTGCAAGAAAAGATAATGAAAATGAGTTATTTTGATGTCAGTTTTTTTTAAATAATTTTCTTAATTAAGATTTGAACCATTACAAAATATTTTTATAGAGGACACCTTTATATGATAAACACATTGATTTATCTATTTTGAAACCACTAATCATGTTTTATGCGAATTTTGTTTCCATTTATAATTTCCTTTCCCATCTAAAACAGACAGAGCTATTTTAATGAGTTATTATTCTATTTTTATTTAAAATATTACCGAAAACTATCTGCAAATTGTAAAACGAACTAAAAGTGATCATGGTCTGTTGCTTTTAAAAGGAATTTGTGCAATATCTTTCTAAAATAATATACTCGTAGATACAACTATTTTATGTGAATTATTTAAAATGAAATTAATACTGCAGTTTTAAGTAATGTATCAATTTGGTTGATATACTCTTAATTATCTTATTGGTGTTAATTATCTATTTGTAGATGATTAATTAAATGTTTCTATTGTACGTTTTAGAATCTCTTTCGCGATCCCAATCAATGCATTCTGTCAATTCATTTCGTTCATGTTATTAATCAAACTTCATATGGATTGGAATTCTCTCAGTTTGCATTTTATTCTTGTGCAATCATAACTTGACTCCCAGCAGCCCATCAGACTTAAGTGACTCTGATGAGTGCCTCTCACATAGATAGCATGCTCAGACTACTCTTTACCCATATCTCTGGTCAATTATGATGTTGACTGGTACTTATACGTATAGTCTTAGCGTCAATTTCCACACAAAAGGGTATGAATTCACATAGAATTTTTTTTTATAACTGCCCACCGATGTTTTATTTTATCAGAATCAAATGGCATATTTTTTAATTTTAACCAAATATTATTTCCTATTGTTTTTTTAATAAACAAAACTATATTAATTTGTTAAAAACAAATAATTACATTTGATATGTAAATTTCTGGAAAATATTTACAACGAAAGAAACTCAATTTCATAACTAACGACTATGACTGTTATGCTCTTTACAAATCTCAATATTTTATTCTAAATTTAACAATTGTGTTTTTAATGGCTATTGTTCTAACAAATAAAATTCTAAAAATTAAATCTTAATAAATGTATAAATCTGGTGTATATAATTGAATCCTATTATAGGAATGTATTCATTTACAAATTAATTTTCATTTAAAGATTATATTGAAGTCAATTACTTAGATTCATGTGGATTGTTTTGTTATCATAATTATCTAGTGTTGTCTTATTAGGTACACGATTTTCAATGTTTTAATTTTTGGCAAATGGTACTCTCTTTTTTACTTCTTTCTCCACATGATTTCCATCAGTGATGCTTACTTTATTATACCTGTTATGTTTGTTACGTCTCTGTGGTGATGACCATAGGAAAAGATATAAAGAGTTTCAAACATCAAATTTCAAATGTTATAATATTTTAATTGCATTCTTTGAAACGGCAAACAGCATTGTTCAATAAATACATAAAATGAAAATCTAATTTTAAAGAATATAATAAGAGTTACCTACATTTTTTCTAAAGTTTGATTTTTTGTATATCTTTATTCTATGATGGTGATGCTTTTATTTGGTTTCGATTAGCAACTGGACATTGAGGGTATGCTTATTTACGATTAACGAGATTGTTAAAATGATTTTAATTCAAATGTCTGCTTTGTTTTCTGTAGAAATCTACATTGTTCAAATATTGAAACTAAAAGAAAGAAATTGTTATTTTAGAATAAAACATAATTTGCATATCTTTAAATACAGTCTGTTTTCTAGTCAAAAATATCGTTATTCCCATTTTACATAAAACATTTGAAATGTTGTCAGTTTGGAGTCACAGTTTGTGTTGTCAGTTGTCGTGGTACATGTTGTACGTTTATTAGGTGTTGGTGTTTCTTATTACGTATTCTTATTACTATTATGTTTGTAGAATTTCATCTGTTGATTTTATAATTGGTTAGTGTTAGTATTAGCAACTTATAAAGTTTCCTCAACAATGTTAAAACCGTGATAAGTGCTCACCCTAACACAGCGATAAAACCAACTGTAAAGTCAATCGTTACTTATCTCTACACTTGTTTCTCTATATTTTTACTGTTGCTGCTCCACTTTTTGTGTCCACCTAGATGTTGTACTAATTCATTTCCACAGATCTATCTTAATTAATTCATTGAGATCCACACCCACTTTTAATAAATTCATAATAAGAAATAATACATATAGAAATCCATATTCAAGCAATTCAGAAAATAAATTTACATGTCAAAAGCGTAATTACTTTATTTTCATTTAAAAATGAATAAATAGTTCTTTCCATTTAATTAGGTAATTATTATTTTACCAATCATACTTAATCAGACATTTGTAAAATAGGTCACTTTAGATATCTTCAGAGCTTTCTATATTATGGTCACTTGTAATTAGACATTTAAAAAAAGTTATATTTGAATTTCAATTTGGAAATCTTTTTCGGTTTTCTTATTTTATTATATTTTGAAATATTTAATGGAATTATTTTGAACTTACATGTAACTATTTTTTGCTGTTGTGTAACTTCATGCTTCTTTGTTATTTTCAATTTGGATTTGTTTGCACTTATTTTCTGCTGTTTAATTTATACAAAGAGTATTTTTAAAAGCTTTAGATATTTGTGAGAGAATGCAACTAAAGACGATGCTTTTCCATAACCTAATGCTTTGTTTCCAAATTAATTTTATGTATTTATGTTTGGTCACAAAAACCCAAAAGTGATTTGAAAATAACACTATATTCGGTAATTAAATATAATTTTAAATATCAGTGATTGCAATTACTCCGGTATATAAATCAAATCTTAGCTGAAGTGGAATTTTATTGAAATACTGATATTATTTGTTTATGAAATACGTAGATTCTATTTCATTTTTATTTCAATAGTTTGTTGAGAATAAACTGAAAAAAATTATATCAAAGCTTGTTCCATCCATCTTATATATATTACAAATTTTTAAAATGTACATTTTTCAACATTACATTTATTCATTTTTTGTAACTCAATCAGACTTACTTACAAGGAGATAAATAAATTGCATTTATTTAGTTAATTTCGAAAAAGGGATGCGATGATGATTGTTTTTCTATGAACTCTGAACCCTCTACCTACTTACTTCTTACTCATTTTTGAGTCAACTCAAAAGCTTTTTTACATCACGGCCCTTTCCTTTCATATATATTATACTGAAGTATTGTTTCTTAACAGACAGCCAGTATTCGTCCCAACCATGGGACCATCATACTCTTGACATTGTATAATATCAGACTGAAACATTATATTAGCCAGTATTTTGTCAATATAAGCGCGGATAATGGTGTGAGATCATTTTAAGAAAATAATTGAATATTAATTTGTTTTTTATATTTTTCAAAATCTAAGACACTATATTTTTTGAATTGCATAATGTTTTGCAGTGGAGATAGTTTGTTACAATAAAATGTAATGGCTTCCTAAATAAGTAACTTAATTGTTTTTTTTATAATGAAAGTATAATTAGCATTCGGCCTCGATGAAACACCAGTATTGTGATATAAGATTTTGATTTACTTATTATACGTCAAAACAGTTTCACAAGAAAATGATTGAGTGTATGCAGTAGTAGGGATGAAACTTGCGGTTTTGGTGTATAGAATTCCTGTTTCTATTTTTATATAATTAAAATTTGTACATATTATCCAGATAAGTGCTGTTCAACCGGTGGGTCGCGACCCCCTTAGGAATCACTATCAACTAGGGGAAGGGGGGTCGCAAAAAGATTGATTTGTGTTAAAATAAATTTGGTTTATTTAATAATTTTAAGAAATTCACCGGACGCTTAGTTTAAGTGAAAAATGGGTTAATGGGGAATATTCTATTAGCTCTTCAATATAAGATATTCCGGATAAAAAAATTAATTTTGGGAAGCGGAAGACACATGTGAGTTGGAATTGTGGGTCGTGGAGAAAAAGGTTGAACAACACTGATCTAGATAAAAATATTATCTGTGGGTATTAATAAACATTTTGTACTAATCAAGTTCATCTCTAAATGTTATCTCTACTGCATTGCCAATTATTTTACTCGTTTAAAAATTTGGCAAGACATTGACAACACAAACTGATGTAATTATTTATTACTAATCTTATCATTTAATTATGATGTTGCATACGACATACATTCCAGTTTTGTACAGCGTTTTATTTATTTATTTATTTATTATAACATTATATACTACTTATGATAATATTCTACTTATTAGTTTCCGATTCAATAATTAGTTTGAATAGATTATTTAAAGACAAAACGTCATGTTTTGGATTTCAATAACCTACATACACTATAAACATCGAAGGTCACATTTCATACATGATTTTTATGACTTACGAAATAGCGTGTAACGTTTTGTATTATGAAAATGATCACAAAAGTCTTTTTTTACTTAGGAATAAACAATATTTTTTTATTCTAAGGCAATTTGTTTTCAAAACAAACCAAATATTATACATAGTATTGTTACTTTTATTATTTATTATATATTATTTGTCTACTATATCAAATTTAGTCCACCTTGTTTATAGACCTAATTAGTTGATCTCCTACTTTGCTATTCTATTTAATAATCTTTTTTTCAAATGCTTTGTATTTTACCTGTATTGCTATACTGTATTATATTTTTGTGTTTATCAAAATGGAATTATGTAATTCACATACTTTGGCCGATAACTGTATTTATTCAGTTTGCTTCCTTATACATAACTGTGAATGACTTCTTTTTGTTGAACATTTTTCTTTTGATTTAATCTCATAACTATTATTATCCAATCTTTTAAATTACACATACCTACCTTACAAATCATGTACTAATCAATTTGAAAATGCTAATAAAAAGAGATTATTAGTGTTTTCGACACATTTTACGGTGACAAAATTTTTATACACAAATCGATATCCTCTATATAAAATTAAAATATTATGGAATTTATTGTCAATTAAGCTCTGCTTTTTACAAAACAATAATGTTTTATAGTTTAGTTTTAATAACATTTGCTCTCCAATAACTACCTTTGAGCTACATAGACTTTGGATGATAAGTAAAATACAAGATCGTATAAGTAACATAAAACATCCGAAAATAATTTTTTTTAAATTGAAGTCTTTTTTAGAAATGAATCACCACCTTCGGGGACCACACAGTTCATAATTTTAAAAAATAAGGAATTATAATTTCGGATATCTATTTGTGTAGTATTTTTATATAAGTATCGCTTAATATTTCGGATTTAAGATGTAAAGTACTATAAATAATATTGTATTGATTTTGGCACTATTATATAATATTCTTAAACAATATAATACATAAAAACATGTTATTATACATAATGATATTGTATTCATTTATTGAAATATCAATGCTTACACTAAACATTATTAATTAGAAAGATGTACTGTAATGCTAATAATTAAAATCATTTTATTAATTTTTTCAGTATTCGTGTTTTGTTCAATAATGGTATTTATCAATCCGTCATCAAAACTACATATGTAGGTCTACATCATTTGGGTCTCTAGCCAATCTCGTTATGATCGCTTTTATTGTCTTTTACCAGGCATGTGATTTCTCCGGATTTTCAGAATTTTTGAGGTCCACAGATTGCTATTTTGATTATTTTTTAAGCCCATTTTGTTCTATTTTACTGTCAATCTCTGATTTTTTTAATGATGTCTCAGTCACATGCCTGTTTTACTTAAATATTACTAATTCATATTTAATTAGTCCCAAAGAAATTCATTTTAAATATAGGTATCATTTTAGGTTGGTATAGAGCTCTAACTATTTTTTACGATTTTAGAGTTGACAAAATCCAAAAGCATACCAACAGTTTAATAAGAGATGAAAAAATCAAGCTAGGGATGCGTTATGTCACCGACTTTACTCGTATACAACATCTATACTGAAGACAATATGAGGAGACTTTGAAAGAGTGTGATGGTGTAAAAGTTGGAGGGCAGAGGAGAAATAATCTACGGTTTGCTGATGATACGACACTGCTTGCTACAAACAAAGATGACAGTTTGTATATGCAAGTGAACCACGAGGGCTCTTACTCAACAACCAAAGTCATGGTAATTGATAAACACAGAAGAGACCACACAGGTGAAAAGATTGAAGCAGTTAAAGAATTTGTATACTTGGACTCACTTATTAACACAAGTGGAAGCTATCAGCATCACGCTTGGTCATAATGTTTGGAAGAGTAAAGGAGTTCGCATTAGGTTGAAGATTCGATTGCTCCGTGCCACAGCTTTTACGGTTGCCATGTATGGATATGAGTCCTAGGCGATGACGAAGAATGCTGAAAGAAGAGCTGATGCTTTGAAATGTGGGCTTACCAGAGGGTTTTGAAGGTGTCTTGGACG
>JAUYWI010124182.1:0-10179 GCA_034780595.1 Parotoplana pacifica | reverse complement strand
CAAAGCAAGATGGATGGATGGTATTTTCGAGCTCACAGGCACCAAGGAAACTGCACTCAACAGCTTGGCCATGGATCAAGAGAAATAGGCAAATGTCGTGTCTAGGATCACCAGAGCTCGACAACCGAACTGATGGATACACGACGACGAGATAGTTTTTGTAATTGATATCTGTTTATAAACGACGATTGTTTAAAATAGTTAATATTCTGGGAGAATCGATAGAATATTTTGTAACTATTTGACAATTATTACAAAATCTTAATTATGGGTCATCGCAACCTAAAATAGCCTTCTCTGCCACTCTCACTCTGTTTAGTTTATCTTACTGTTTCCGTATATAGTTCAAACAGACCTTCATATTTTTTGCAGGCCTCACAAGTCCCTTATCTTTTAATCTGTTTTTCTGTGCCAGTTCTATTTTTATAGTTCCCTTTTCAACGGCTTTAAGAACATTTACTTCGTTTAAAGCTATGTTGTTAAGTTTTTTTTAATATTTTAAAAGCAATATTGTTATTACTAATAATTTTAAGGAAAGCTTCATAAACATCTTGTTGATCTGTAGTATCAAATAAATGATCAAAAAATGGTTATTTAATCAAATTATATTTATAGCAGTTATTCATATATCGATATCTCTAAAGCTATTATTATTATTACCTATTTTAACAATGCCATGTTCATTGGCATTGGACAACTTTTACAAGAATTGGTTTACTACTTATCATGTGTAGTGCATTCACTTATTATATTACAAACCAGTGTTTTATCAATGTTATGATTGTGTAATGAAAAAAATGTATTACATTTAATATTCGTTTCACCAAAAATGTCAGATTTGCCCCTATCTATTTATTGTGGACTCTAATGTAGCATATTTGCTTCAAAATATATTTCTCTGTACCGTTATACCTGTCGTGTGGTATATTTTTGCCATAATTCTTCAATGTTTGTTGTGTTTTTTATTTATTTTTATAAGTTTATTATTCAATATAAAAAAGTTATATTGTGATTATGCAAATGTCTTCTGAAGAATTATTTTATTTTAAGATATCTGTTTAATTTTAAGCAATCAAAAACATTCAAATTGCCGTACACGCTGTGTGCCACAGTTTAGTATGGGAGTATTTTAGATTGCCATTCTATGTGTATATGTAAGATACAATATCTATGATAAATTCAGAATTAATAGTTGTGTTGAAATATGCAGCATGAATGGATATCTTAGATTCAAACTTAACACAAATATCAAAATTGGCAGAATCTAAAGGATTAGGAATAAAATTAGGAACAAGTTTGATCACAGAAGCGCTATCATTGTTATCAGAGTCATTATCTACCAATGCTTTCATAAAAAATGATCAACTGGATTACTACACTATCTATAGAAGAAAGATATCACTATCCATAACAACCAGCCCTTGGATACGATACTAAAGGTCAAAGAAATAGAGGAAAGTATCGACCAGAGAGAAATGAATACTCGAAGGCAGCAGCTTTAGTTGCAAACTAGGAGAATATGGAATCATACAGTTACACCAGCAGCAGAGGGAGATTGCTAGAAATGGTAGGCTGCTAGATCAAAGTATGGTTTTCATCGATATTCCGAAAATAATTCTACAATAATGTTCATTCTGAGTGATATTATTGATCATCTAGCGAGATGCAACATTGTCATAGTCCACCATCTGTTCATGATCGACAAAGTCGATTCCTCTATCTGTAGATTTTTGAAAGAAATATGTTGGAAGTTTTCTTATTAAAGGGCAACCACGCTGTCAAAGCAGGTGCAGGCCAATTAATGTTTTAAGAGCAATAATAAAAAAACAGAAGTGCTTTGATAAATGTATACTACTTATTCATATTACTCGCAAGTAATGGCCCAGGACAACTGTTTTGACCTTGTTGGGCCTCATCAGCAGGCATATATTTCATGTCAAAGAATAACAGAGAGGAACATTTGCAATAGTTGCATCAGAATATTGAAAGACCTCACCAGCCAGCCATAATCACAGCCTGGGCAATATAAAATGTTCGTATATTTCCTATTCAAAGCATAAAAGAAAGTAACAATTGCAATAGTTGCTTAAGAAAAAAGAAGATTTTCAGAACAAATATGTTCGAAATACTATAGTTGATTAAATGACACTCGCGGAATCAAAGCAGAGCTGGCCAATGTGTTAGGAGTAATAATAAACTGAACAGAGGAATAATAAAAAAACAGGAAAATATCCTCTCACAATATCGGGGACGTCCAATCCCCTATCTGTAACAAAACAATGAAAACATAGAAAATACCACTATCTCCTAATTTGATGTATCTAGAGGGGACAACCAAACCTCGAACGAAGTTACCGCTCCAAATGTCTACGATATCCATACCCAAATCCAGATTTTCTTTGATTAGATCACTCGCACACAGTAAAATTAGAACAAAAAGCTACTCGGAATGCAATATTCGTCTCAAAAGTATAATGGTCTGGAGAAACCTTAGTAGAAATACCAGTATCTTTGGAGCATATGATTTCATGACCAGGGAGCCCAAAACCTTTGACCACAATATCCGGCCTTAGCAATCCTTAAAAGTGTCCTTATTCATACAACCACAAATTAAATACCTCAAAGCTAACCCAAACATGTTTAAATATACTTTACAAATATTTGTTATTGTAAATGTCACCCAAACATGCATAAGTTACCTGAACATTGTTAAAGAAACCCATACTCCATTGAGCATTTTAACACTAAAAATACTTGACTGAAATAATTTAAGTAACTTATAACAGAGAAGCTAAGGTAAAACAGTGAAAATTATAAACTTACATGTTTTTCTCCTAAGACTTTATATTCAGGACACATTTTATCTTTGGAACACAGAGAACTTAGCTTGTATCCAGCTGAATTCACCATAAATGTTAAATAGTTAAGAAAGATGGCTATCCTTGGTTTATTCATTTCAAACATCTGTTTCTAAAATAATATTAAAACTAGTTATTTAACGTAAAAGAAGGCACACAAATATGTAAACATGTATAGTTAGAGAGCTCAGTGAAATTCATTTCGACTTTTGTCTCCAAAAGATTCGATGTTATTATTTGGTAACTACTACAATAGAAATAATGAAAATGCATTTCTGAAATGCAGGTCTGAACACGTGGCATAGTTCGAGGATATTTTTCAGTACTAACCACATGAGTTTTTTAGAGAAGTCAGTCATGTGGCTGTGCCATTAGATTTCCTCTAGTTTTTTTTATATATGTACATATATGCAATATCACTAACAGAAATATGTTTTAATTAGGAAAAACCCATTAGTAATTATATTTTTAATTATAATTGTACTCTTAATAATTTTGGTTTATCACAAATTTCATATAATGGTACTTGTGATTGACTACAAATCCAGATCTGAAAGATTATATGATCATGTTATGACAGGGGATATCTCTTTCTTAAAGACGATAATATTCTCATTTCCATTCTTGAGAAGAGATTTGTCCATATTTTAATTACCAAAAACATTATATCTCCAAAAACCAATATCAAAAACAATATTCTCAAATGGGTGAAAAAAAGAAAAGAGAATGTTCATTATTATAGATCTAATTTTAGTATTAAAGATTTAAAAAAATTATTAGCCATTCATGAAAGATATGTTATTGTTCCTGTTAATAAAGCAAGTAATAATTCTGCATCCATCTGGAAAAGATTTATACTTCTACTCTGATGAAATAATTAGATATTTCTATCAATATTACTAGTAATCATGTTTATAAACCTTGTAATCTTTCAACAGATAACATCTATCATAAACATCAGAAGATTAGAATAGTTAAGGATGCTAAGATTCCTAAATAGATTGACCTGCTAAGTTTCATTAGCTACCCTACACGTCAAGCTTTTTCAGTGGTGCTGCTAATGATACTAAAACACATTGAGCAAAAGTTGTTTGTCTTGATTTACAATATATAACAACTCATTTTAAATCAATGCAATTGCTAAACGTAATGGTGTTAGTCATTATTGGACTGCAGATAATTCTTCAGTTTTTATTAGTAAATGTATTTAAATTCTAATTTTAACTATATTGCTGTCAATCTTTTCACATCTAAAGCGTTTTATTCACCAACAATTGCACCTAAGCATTATTCTTACATCATTTATCGTGAACCGTGTGCTGCTGTTGATATTATTCTTTACAACACTTTTGTTAAATTTGGTCCGCTTGTTTTTAATCAAATGACAGGGAGGAATTCTAATGCTTTTATGCTGATCTTTAATTAGACTGGAAATAATTTATTTATATTAATTGTTTATGAAAATTGAATACCTAACTCATTGGTAGTTAAAATTGATAATTATTCCAGATACGTTGATGATATTGGTACTCCAAACATTGTCAAGTTTCTAGAAATATCTAAAGATATCTATCCTAAAGATTTAATTCTTGAATAAATTAAAAGTAACTGATTAAGATATACATTTCTTGATGTTGATGTTGAAGTTATAAATAATCAATTTCATTCTAAAATATATAAAATGTAGTTCTTTTTCTTTTGTAGTTGTTACCATGCCATTATTTGACAGTAATAGTCATTGTTATTGTCTATAATTGCCTCTAGACAAAACTCATTTATTTATGTCTCTCATAAAGATTTTACATTTGATTTCAGGTTACTTTACAACAGAAGTTATAACAGTAAACGTCTATTAAGGAAATTAAGTACGTTTTGTAATACACATAAAGATAATATTGCTAGATATATTATTAATTATTCAAATTTATACAAATTTAGTGTCAATTATAATTTACCAAATTACACTTCAAAACCGATCTCTAATACTAATACTAATCTCTTAGCTTCTGAATCTAATCTATCTAGTTTTTGATGTTATATCTATAATCCAAATTCTGAATTTATCAAATCTTTTCTGAATACTCTTGCTTATTATTACTGTTAATGTTGTTAATTCTGCTTTTTTGCTTATTTTTGACACAATCCAAAAGGTTTACACAATTTATGTATACTTGTTATTTAAATAGTTTAATCCAAATATTCAACTTTCTTAATATTAATGGTTATTTCGTTTCAAATATTGAATATATTTCTCATTTTACCAATATTAATACTAGTAGATAGTTCTGTCAGGTTAATTTTTATCAGGTTGGTTATTAGTTTATTGAAATCTTTGTAGTAATACATTTTATCAACAAAATAATAAGATACATGTTGAAATGTTTGTCAAATTGTTACACAATATTCTATCACTTATAATATTATAGATTTTTCCTGAATATAAACTATTTTAATCAAGACTAGTTGTTGTAGACTCCTTAATTATATATATATATATTATAATAACCACAATCAGGATATTTTTATATTATTTGTCATATTGGTTCTTAAATCAACCATGGCCATTATATTATTTCTTATAGAACGAATATGTATTGTACATGCAATGACTCCATCATCACTAAAATTGAGTTTGGTGTGCCATTTAATTCAATAGTACTTATTTGACATTTATCATTTTGATTGTGTACAAAAATCTGTTTAAACTCACCACTAAAAGTCCTAAGTCCTGCTCCATATTTCTTGTTATTGTTTTGAATTTTAGCTATTTTAACGTTTTTCATTTCTGAATGGATTGTTTTATGCAATTTAATGTTCAAATTTTGGATTTACTTGATGGTCCTTTCAATCACCAAGTTTGACTGGCCACCTTATCATTCTTCAGCCTATGTGTAGAATAAGATGCACATGATTAGATGATTTTGTTTTGATCTTAGATTTATGTTGTTGTTAAGTTGAAGCTACATTTATATATTTTCACATCTTTTGATTGGATTATATTCATTACAGTGTTAGTATTGTCAAGCGCTTAATATATATTATTTTTTTGTTTCTTATTTTGAATGTGTATGGCAGGAAATATTTTATTATACATATTATATAAATTGTCTAATGTTCATTGTGAATTTTCCAAATTGTCTTTTATTAAATTAATAGGCTCTCATGTTCCACCTTGTGGACAATGTTCAATAACACATAATATTTGTTGACTAATGAAAAAGCAAACTTCAAATTGGAAATTTGGGAGAAAAGTAATGTATTTTAAGGACTTCAGGTGCTGCAAATTCTTCACACAAAAAATATTTACATTAAAATTTCAGCAAAAAGTTAGAAAATGTCACCTAGTAAATCTTGAAATCAATTTTTTTGGATTCAATTACATTATAGTCTAAAATACAAATATAAATATGAAAATCAATAATGTTACTAAATTAATTATGCCATAATTAAAAGCAGTTATTAAAATGTTATTATATTTACATAAATATGTAGGTAATTTTTTAAGTATACAAGATGTAAATAAAAAAGTTATATCATTGCAAAAACGAAATTCTAATGTGTGTTTGATTTACTGTAAGAATTGAAAAATATTTATTATTTTGGTTTGCACATTTCTCAAAAAGTAAGTTGTGACAATATATATATATATATAGTGATTTCAATTGTTTGTTTTCATAAAATTTATACATATAAATATATTATTTGTTGTTTGAATATATATAAACATTTCAAATATTTTTTCTATGACAAAATGAATGTCTGATGAAAGTTTAACTAACAAAAGTTTTCATTTGATTTAGTTAAAGATGTTTAAAATGCATTAAAGGTTGTGGCCTTAAATGTAAATTAAAATTTGTTTGTAGGGATTCTATACTGTACTCCATTACCATATAGATAGAAACAAGATTGTTGTTCTATAATGTAAAATATATCCATTGGATCAAAAAATGTAAATCTGTGAAGCCTAAAATGTTTCATAACCAATTCCACATTGTATACTGGTCTCACCCTCTTAACAATCTATGATAGCTTTAGTCAACCAAGGTCAAATGAAATCTGATTTTCACAAGTTATGGGTTAAGTAAAATATTTTAGTGGCAATGGAAACCAGATATATGTAATATAATATCCCATAATTTACCCATGTCCAAATTAAAACTATTGTTTCAGTCCTGCTTAGAGAAAACACTGAACTTAACCATGTGGTGGCCATGTTGTTTAAAACAGATTGTTTTAAATATTAAAAAATCCCTAGCTAGGGTTCCTTTTTTCATGGATAAGTTATTTTAATGATAAGTATAGTAATAATAGTAGTAAAATAACTTATTGATTCTCAAGAAAAAAACTAACGTTAAGTACAGCATGGATTTGTAAAAAAAATGTCAGTAGTTTCAACAAAACACAAATTTTTTTAGAGGATAAAAGGGTTGCCTATAGGTACATGGTCAATGGAAACATAAAATAAATATAGGCATATTAAACTCTAGTCTAGGTAGGTAGGTACTAGCAAGAAACATACATAGTTTTAGTGGCAGATCCAAGTCAAAACATAGAGCTTCAACTAGTCCAATAATATTATACAAGTTTTAAACATTAGCTACCTTTAAATGTATATATATACAGGCTTCTACAAACATGCCCACAATAAATTTTAATTAATAATATTGAAAATATTATTTATACGGGTGTTGACTACAATACTATTGATATTACATTTTTGGTAAATTATATAAATTTTATAATCCATAAAGTTAACAGTTTACCGCTTCTGGAAAGTACAAGGAATATATAAAAAACTATAGTACAAATTATTATTCAAAATATTTCACCCGCGATATCCACTAATCAAGTCAAATATTTGACCCAGTAAAAGAATTTTGCAGTTTTGTTATTTGTTTTGCACATCTTTCTTTAGCATTATTTTTATTTTAAAAAATGATTTAATTTGCTAACTTCCATGCACTTGTACTTGGGCAATGGTGTGGGGACTAACCGACAATTTAAGAATTACGACCTTTTTGTAACTGGAGATTATACACGAAACGAAATTTCAGTTTACTCAGAATCTAGTGTAGGCTGGAGTGTGTTTGACAGAACCAAATTTACACTTACAAATAGTATACTTTATTTAATAAATTCCTTGTCAGTTAATCTTTATTTTTATTTTTGTACACATTATATACTTTAAAAAAACATGGTTTAATACCATTTTGTTTCAATAAATCATAAATTAATGGACTATTAGTTTCGGTTTTCAAAAAATTGGGCGAATTTTATCAAATATTTCTTTAAATATTTTTTGCATATTTTTATTAAATTGATGTATGGCTTATGACTTTTATGTCTTATGGCATGCTTAAATAGTATGCTAGAACTATTTTAATATTTACGAGTATACATACATATGTATCATATAATGTTAGAGGGTTAAAATATAGTTTGGAGACCGTAGTTCAAACATGCACTAAGGTTGCAAATGGCATGTCACTTAGTAGAGCAACAGCTGAATTTAAAATAACAAGAAATAAAATGAGAGATCATGTAACTCGAAATATAAAAGAAATATAGTGGTACCTATTTCTTTACTCATGTACAGGAGGTTTGTCTAAAGATAGAGGGATGTATTTGTGTCATAGGGAGTTTCCTGTTTCCATAAAAGAATTACAATCCATTTCCTATATTTTTGTCACAAGGCTGATGAGGCGCAGACAAAAAGATTTCTATGACTGGTGTCAATGATATATTTAAGAAAAGCAGAATATGTCAGGCATGTAGGAACAGGGAGCGGGGGCTGATAGCCCACCCCCTCTCCAATATTTGTTCCTTGCAGATCACTTTGTGGCTTTTTTTGATTGACACTGAGCTGATGAACATTTTCTATCAAAGCGTTGTAAGTTGTCAGTTAAGCAACAAATGACATTTGTGACCCTCCTACTATCGCTCGATATAAAAAGATTCCCCAAGAAATCGGAGAAAACTATGAATATTACGAATCTTGTTACCTATTTCCATCAACAGTATTATTAAACTTTTAACATTGTTCGAAAGGATGTGCTACAATGGTTTAGCAAAAAGAGATTTGATATATTCGTGATTTCTAAACATGTAGGTCTCTTGTGCCAATAACAGCAACGATATCACCATTGTAGACTCATTTCTGGAAATGTATTTACGGGATAAAGACAGAGATCAATTGCCAATGCTGCTACAGATTTTCGAAAATAAAAAAATATAAAAGAGTGACAAAAAGCCAACTATTGGCGACCCTTTTGAAGACTCTGCTATCAGAAATACACAAATGTTTTGTATTGTATAAAACAATACCAGTCACTTCAGCAACATCGGATGGAGCATTCAACACTGAGAAGAGCCACACATATCTCATAGTTACAATGACGGAAGCTCGTTTAAACCACTGCGTTATGTCTCATGTTCACAAAACGAAAACAGCCAATATTGATATCAAAATGATTGCTGAACACTTTATTCGAAGGAATGCAAGGCGTCAGCACTATTTTGACAAAATATGACACGAACATTATTCATAAAGTATAATAAAAAGTGTTCAACCTAGTATGCCTAATTTCGAACGTTGATAAAGTACTAACTGTACGTATTTTTATAATATCCTGCATTCCCTCATACTGGCCTAGAAAAATATTTTAGTCAAATAAATCCACCAAACAAATACTAAGTTTTTCTGACATCCTTAGGAGGCGTATGAATATGTTAATGCTAACTAAAAGGATTCCCAATTATCCTGAGCTACAAAGTCACTTTTTCAAAATGGCGACTATTCTGGATTTTCCAAATCAGATAGTTGTGCAATTTTGTTTCTAAAAAGCATTCATTCACCAATCAAAACTTTTTCTGACATGCCAAATGGAGTAGTAATATGTTAATGCTAACTAGTAAAAAATTCCAATTATCCTGAGCTAAATAGCGTCTCTAAAATAAATTTATCAGACAAAATCTAATATTATCGGACGTCCTATGTGTTATTTGATTATATCTATTTAAGAAAATTTGATTAAGAAACTTAGGTATCTATTTTCAAGTTTTAGAACCTTCTTAGGAATACTACAAACAATATGATACATATAATCTAACAATTAACAAGTGAGTCTGTTTCAAGAGGAATGTGAAGGAATGTTATAAATCAGTCACTGCTGACAACGGTTTTGCGCTTTACATTGAATGACTGCTGTTCAATTGATATTTTTGCCAGGTGTTCTTAAAATGCGAATGAATGGCTTCTCCAGATTGTTCGTTGAATCATCCCAGACCTGCTGCTTTTCTGGAGAAACAATCACTTATGTGA
>JAUYWI010124171.1:0-10180 GCA_034780595.1 Parotoplana pacifica | reverse complement strand
TCGGAAAGATAATAGTAATCTTATTGATGAAGCAATTACAGATGATCCAGATTGTTCTTTGGCCGAGCTTGCAAGCATATTCGATATGGTGTATCGAATATTGATAGAAGACCTAGGATATGGATGCACACAGATTTTTTTTAATTTCACCATTTTTTAAAAAGAAACAAACGGAAAATAATCAGAGGGACCAGAAATTCCAAAAGTACATTATTTATCATTTATATATTCATTAAGTATATCATAAACTGTCTATAGTACAAATGTGAAAGCCACAGATTAACTATTTCTATTTGTATGCTATTTAAAAAAAAGTAGATTGTCAAATACGCAATTTTTTACGAAACGAACTATGTATGATTAAATCAGTGTTGATATTAGTACGATTTATCTGTGCATTTATTTAAATTTAAAAAATTATCTATGCATCTATGCTTTCTGCCACAGATATATCTAACAGCCTGATATACAAATTTAATTAAAACCATAAAAATGCTTTTCATGATGTTTTATACAATAAATGAAAAATCGATATTTTTTCCGGTATGCCCTATATAAAATGTTCGTATCAAAGCATAAATGAGAGGAAGATTTGCAATAGTTGCAAAAGAAAAGTGGAAGTAGATGATGTTCAGAAGAAATATGTTGGAAAGCCTCTTTTCTTATTAAAGGGCACTCAGGCTGTCAAATCAGATCCTGGCCAATTAATGTGTTAAGAGTAGTAATAAATAAAAACAATAAATAGTTTGATAAAAAGATAATATTTATTCATTTTAATTGCCAAAACTGTTACATGGTCCCTCCATGTTTCCATTTGGATTCAATTAAATTATCTTAAACACTATCCATTTTTTTCTCCAAATAATTTATGTAGGATAAATTGTGTTTCAAACATTATTTATTTGAATATAACTTTTTAAAATTAGTTTTATTAAAATTCTCATACACAATTTTGTATTGCTGTTCATTGATTCTGTGTAAGTGTTCATAATTTCGGGATTCAAAGGGCCCTAAATAGGGTTGGCTCTTCCAAAACTAATTCTAATAATTCTGAAAATAAGTTAGCTGTGCTATGCAGTTTGTAATGGCATTATTTTAAATTTAAGAGCTAACAAAGTCACAAGGAAGCCAAGATCGCTAAATCATTGATATATATATATTTAAATCCATCAAAGCTGTTCAAATTCTTAAGCCACAATGGGAAAACTATCCTTTTTGACAAAGAGTAGGAGCTACAACAACAACGATTTGGCTGGAACGAAATAAATCAGTTTTCAATTTTACGACGTGTTATCCTGTCTTAATAGATATTTTAATTGAGTAAGATTTAGTTTAGAAATCATACATATTAATCTATGGATTATTCAATTTCAGATTTCGAAATATTAATTTAAATTATTTTAAATTTAAATGTTGCTAGGTTTGATTTCGAATATTCAAATCATACTATATAAGAAAGGAAATTTATTGATAAAATTTACAACAATTGAATTAGTTAAGTGTAGTTCGCCGTAGGCCCTCGTAAAATGTTTGAAGAAATGGATCAGATAAGTTGTTATTTTATATTAGAAATATTATATTAATTTTATAATGTAAAACAAAATTTATAGAATAAATTTTGGTATTGAATTATAGATAAAACTGTCTTAATTTTTATTTATCAATATTGAATCTGGGATTTATTAAAAGAGAAATTAGATTTGGAGTCAGAGGAGTTGTAGAGGTATTAGATTACATGAACACCATGTAACACATGTATTTCAATTATTTTGTGAGGTGAGCTAACTCACTTTTATGTATATTTGAATTATTTTATGGTGTGAGCTAACTCACTTTTTGCCATTTTTGGCTAATAATATTATTTATCACCTAAAAACAAATACAGCCATTTTCAAATGAAGAAATTCATTTTAAAAACAATTTTTACAGATCTACCCTGTTATGGTGGACCTCACAGACCAGCAACCATAAATGTAAATCATCCAACTTTCTGTAGCATTATTTTTAATACCTTTCTGATTTTAAATCTCAAATTTGAGCATAATAGCATGTTTGCTTTAGATTTTAGAGCTATTTAAGTGGTTTTAACCAAAAATATTGCTTTTTCCTGCAAAAATGGGCAATCAATTATTTTTCCTAAAAAAGACCATCATTTTGTTTTGACCCTAGCTTTGTCAAAAAACATAAGTTAGAGGAACATATAAATCAATAAGAGAATTATGGAGACATCATGGGAAAATAAACTATTTTCTGATGGAGGAGATATAAACAAGAATAGTTGTTTAATTTATAATAAAATATGAATAGTTCATTGGAATGCTTTATATTTGGTTATTTTGTGTTTAAAAAGAAACTGATTTTGGGACTAGTAAAATTATTTTTTCTGAAAATTCTGTGTTCAGTCAGTTAATGATTAACTGACCGAACACAGAATTTTCAGAAAAAATAATTTTACTAGTCCCAAAATCAGTTTCTGGTATGCTAAAAGAAGCTGCTTCATTGAAAAGAAAGGCAGACAAAGAACTAATCAATTCACTACCGAAAATCCTAAAGAAATCCTAAAACTTTTGTTACCCTCTTTGTGTGTTGATGTTGTACGAAAATCCTCAAGAAATCGTAAACTTTGTTACTTGTGTTGATGTTGTACGATATCCAACAATTACCTTTTTTCAATAAATTTCTAAAATTGATGAATTCATGTATTTCTATCTTTTTGGGGAGACTATTTTAGCTGTGGTTTTTTTGGCCTCCTCCGGTTTTTTTTATATTTAACCCTGTGGCAACACTGGTTAATCATTCATAACCACTAGAAGTGAACTAGAAATTATTAATAGGCAATTTTATATGTGAAGCAATTCAATTAAAATAAAAAAAATTGTGGACCAACCCTGATATTGTGGACCTTAGAGACCAACAACCATAAATGTGAAGCATCCAATTTTTTAATTCATTATTTCTAATGCCATTCTAAATCTGAATTGGCATAATAGGATGTTTCATTTAGATTTGAGAGCCATTTAAGTGATTTTGTCCATAAACATCATTTTTGGTCTAAAAAATCAATAATCAATATTTTTCAAAAAATGTGGATTTGTGCTACTGAGTGCCTAATGGAGCTACACACTGAATGTGAAGTCACTCAGATAAACTAATTTTTTATGTCATTGATCTTAGTTCACCCCCCTATCTGTTTTTTCTTTAAATATTTCAGCTCAATATAACCATGTTTCTAAGGGGATCTAGACCCCTATAACCCACCAGATCATTTTCCTCCACTTTTTGTGGTCCATTGCATCATCCTCTCTGACTCCCACCTTCTCCATATCTTCATGTATGCAATTTTCCCATTTATTTTTATGTTTTTCATACCTCCTCTTCCCCACCTTCATCTTTCTGACTATTCTACCCAAATAGTCCACCTCTCTCCTCATCACATATCCTAACCACTGGAGCACCACCTCCTTCAATTTTCCTATCAATTCTCCAATAGTTATCCTCTCCCAAACATGTCAAGTGTTCTGGTTTCACCAGGACAGTCCCTGTTTAGAAACTAGTTTTATCTATCCTGGTTTTTGGGATGAAAGTCCCAGTATTTTAACATTTTGAATTTATCTATATAAACATCTTGCTGCATGTATGTTATTGAAACTTTGTATTCCTCATAGCAACTCTGATGTGTTTGCAATTTAGTTTGAAAGAACCATACAGAAACACGTTCTTTATTGAACAGTGAAACTAACATCTGTAATGGATCTGAAATTGAGAGGGCATGTACCTTTGGATGCTTCCATTTAAAAAATACAAGTGTGCTACTGAACAGTTTATAATGACTGCAGTTAGTGTAGTATTTACATATTGCATTTACCTTTGCATTATGACTATATTCTTCATGTCTGTGTACCTATAATTCTGTAGACTCATGATAAAGAATTAATAAAAAACAACCAGTCTGACAGTTCTTGCTTTCTGACAGACTTTTAAACTAAATTATTCTTCATGTCTGTGTACCTATAATTCTGTAGACTCATGATAAAGAATTAATAAAAACAACCAGTCTGACAGTTCTTGCTTTCTGACAGACTTTTAAACTAAATTAACTTTATGAAATTTTCCTTTATTTAAAGAATTAATATTTGGACAATGAATGTATATTATAAATTTTATAAAATAGGTAGTTTCAAAATTTTAGGTTGTCCTGGTTTGAAATCCATAGAGGTTGGCAATTCTGCCCTCACCTTTTCATTTCTAACATTGTCAAGTCTCATCAGTCCTAGACTACCATAGAATTTTCATCTCTGCCACCTGCATCTTTTCTTCCTACCCTTTTGTAGCATTAACAGTCTCCATTCCATACAGCATTGCTGGTCTCACCATTGTCTTATACATTTTACCTTTCACCTTGTCTGGTACTTTTCTGTCAAATATGAAGTATAAATAATAATGACATAAATAAATATATTGTTTTAGATGTTAGTCAGAAATTCTATCAACTTGAGTAAAACCTTGATCAATGCCAGACAATTATTGAGAGTTAGACTGCCAATTCTTTCTAGTCAATCATATGAAAGTACTGCTCAGGACACTTTAGCAGTAAAGATTAGAGTACAACAAGCAAGAAAAAGTGCAAATTTAGGTAGGTATTTTATTTATACTTATTAATATTTGTGTTTTGTTTAGCATTTAGAAATCTAACTACACTTTTGATATAGAGAATATTCTTTTCGAAATATAATAGTCCATTTTTGCTCTAATGCAGACTAAAAAAACAATATTAACTATAGTGGGGTGCAAAAGTATCCAACACAAACAAATTTTAAATTTTAAAAATGTAATCTTTAACATGCAATAAATGAAATTTAATGGCATCCAAATGTTTATTTAATCATATATTACATAAGAAACAACTAAATATATGATGAAAAGAGTAACACAACTTTAGAAATATGCAGACTAATAGCAAATTGGGAATCCTTTAGAATCAATTACTTTTCGCAGATGTCTTGTCATACTATTGCAAAGTTGGGCACATTCCTCTGGTATTGTGGAATGGGAACCAGGCATGGATATTGGCTGCAATCAACTGTTATGGTTCTTGAATAATATGTCCTATGATGGATCACAAACTTTCAATAGGATTACAGTCTTGCGACTGACCAGGCCAATCACTTCTCTGCCTGTCTGGGTAGTGGGTGTTCAAATATGCCTTCACAGTTTTGTGTGATGACAAGGAGCATTGTCATCCTGGAAGATAGCATTAAATCTTGATTTGACCATTGGAGCTCATGCTCTAACACATTCAACTCAGGTAGTAAACCTGGTTCATCCTTTCTCCTGTTTCAATTATCCGAATTCACCCAAGTCCTTTCAATGACATGCATCCCCAAATTGTCACACTTGTGGATGCTTGATGGTCTGTAAGATACAATTACTTGCGAATCATTCACCAATCTTCCTCCAAACTCTCAGAGATCCCCGATTATCATAAATGTCAAAAGAACTTTCATCAGAAAACAGAACATTCTTCCAATAGTTGTTTCATTTCTAGAAATATTGTCTGGCAAATTTCACCCATCGCTGACATTGAAATGCATAAAAAGTTTTTTTAACAGGGCAATGAGAAGTTAATACCTTTTCTTTGCCGCATCTTGCAATATTCCACTGACTAATGTTGGCATTCATGGAATGGCAAAGAATATTGGCTGAAGCAAAACGATTTGCCATACAGGTCCTCACCAACAGTCAGTCCATTTGTGCTGAAGTCGTGCGAGGCCATCCTTTCCTCTTTGTAGGAGATACTGAACCTTCGTTTCAGATATCGATGTTTAATGTCACCAATGGTTGGCTTTGGGGTTGAAGTTTGTTGTGAGACATCATGAATAGTGTATCCTTCATTAAGCAAAGTTAGTATTCTAGTCCTCCTTCTTGGACTACTTTTACGTAATTTCGGCATAATACAAAGATATTCACACAAAATGTTGATAAACGAAGAAATAATATTTTCTAAATCAGAAAGCGTGCACTACAAAATTACTACGATTTAAAGCAACAAAAGTAAAATTTCAGATTTATAAAATCTCTATGAATGTTTATGCATGGAGACAAGTTAATAAAGTTTTTAAGGCCAAGGATATTGCCTTGTTATGGGCATAGAGATCTCTTTCTGAAAGTTTTCATCTTTAAATATGACAAAAAGCTAATATTTTGTTCGCGTTTGGATACTACCAAATTATTCTGCTTTACGTTTTTATAAATCCTTTGACTCATAATGCAACATATACTATGAAACATAAATAACAATGAAACTACGTAATTTTAATCACGACATGTAATAGTTTATTACAACAAATTGAAAAAAATGTTAAAATCTGTTCGTGTCCAGATACTTTTGCTCCCTGCTGTAGATGGATATCAGAGATTAAGATCTGTGGATTCAGGGATTTTATTATTCACAAAAATAAGCAATAAAATTTAAGAGTGAAAATTTAACCACTAAAAGGCTCAAAAGGTAGACAAATTAAAACTGCTGTTTTGCCACCTTGTTTTCAAAAAATTTCTGTTGAAATTGTAAGCGAATTGGTTTTGTATTTTTAAGCAATTTCAAAAAAACTTAGGAATAGATATTAAATGCAGTTTGTATCTATATAACATTTTTTAGGCCATCTATTAGTTATGTTTATTAAGGAATTTATTTTTGAAGCAGCACAATCACCCTTCTGGTTTTTTTAAATTACTATTCTGGTATGTATGGGTGGCTTCTCATACTGTTTTTATTTGTCTTTGTGTACTTAAGATAATACTCCTAAAAATAGCAAGATATGGTCTCATAACGCACTCAAATTCATGTGATATTTCAAAATTATTCGGAGGCTTCGCTCCCTCCCCCCTTGGATTCCATTGAGGGCTACGCCCCCAAACTTCCCTCCTCTAATGCTCGACCTATATGACTCACCCAGGAGATTTTCGTAATTTTTTGACTGGCTATTAAATTTCTTGATTTATAATACAATACTTCATCGTGATTCTCCCTGATCCTTTTCTTATTTCATAGTACATACCTCCCTCGATTTGTTATTATTAAATTTATTGCACTGACGAAGAGGTGATATACTTTGAAAATATTTTTCAGTAAATAGTTTTTCTAAAATTGTTTTATTCTTCAGGTGGAGGGGAGAAACGCATTGAGACTCAGCATAAAAAAGGAAAGTTGACGGCTCGTGAACGTGTCGAATTACTTTGTGATCCGGGTACTTTTGTTGAATATGATGCTTTTGTTGAACATGATTGTTCCGATTTTGGTATGCAAAATCAAAAGTTTATAGGCGACAGTGTAATTACAGGACATGGAAAAATTTATGGTAGAACAGCATATATATTTAGGTCAGTTACATTTTAGCATTCAGTGTCTTTTCAAATAAATGGATGATCAAAGCGTAAATCGATGGTAACGAGCTTTTTAACCTTTTTAGCGAAGACCCCATATTGACTATTAGAAATAAATAGACAGACGGTGAGAATAAGACAGAAATGTTCCAGAAATTTTGTTTCATTTCATCAGTATATTATTGTACAATTACACTAGCAAGTATTTTCCATAAAATTTCTACTGAAACTATGTACAATTTTATTACTAACATTTTAAAAATATAAATTGCCTTAATTTCAATTAGTTTTTAACTATTAGTTGTAATGGTTTAGGAATTGAAGTATAAACATCCGTTTACTATTATCAAATCTCAAACTTGCTTCTTAGGACAACTTTTCTAATCTTATCAATTCATATATTTCTTTTGAAAACTTTGTTTTATTATTCTTTCAATTCATTTTGTAATAAATTCTTTCCTTTATAATGAAAAACATAACTAGATTAAAGATAACAAGTTTTTTAATTAGTTAAATTATATATGTGTACCAACCTCCTGTGTACTGGCTAATTTAATATTGATATATTTAGTTATGAATATTGTACTTTTTAATTGATTTTAATTTTGAAATAATAATTGACATCATTGACAACAGTTGATAATTTAGTTATCTCAAAAAGCTAAACGCTATCTTGCTCATAACATGTTACTTCATTACAATTGTTACATTCATCACCATCAACGTGAAGTCTATGTTTCTTAGGCAACTGCATATTAAATCTAATAACATATTATGTACATATATTAGCGCCAAAATAGCTTGTCGTATTGTTGAAATCCCTAGATCTAATATCAGATTTATATTTGTCTTCTCACAATTAGTCCTTTTTCGAATAAAAATCAATAAGTTTTTACTTTGATGTTATTTAATATTAATTTCTTTGATATTTTAGTCAAGATTTTACTGTGTTTGGTGGTAGTTTGAGCATGGCTCATGCGCGTAAGATCTGTAAAATAATGGATCAAGCTTTGCTTATTGGAGCTCCAGTTATTGGTCTTAATGATTCCGGAGGTGCACGCATACAAGAGGGTGTGGCCTCACTTGCTGGCTATGCTGATATCTTTCAGCGCAATGTCTTGTCAAGCGGTGTCGTCCCTCAGATTTCTTTGATCATGGGCCCCTGTGCTGGAGGTGCAGTCTATTCACCGGCATTAACAGACTTCACTTTTATGGTCAAAAATACATCTTACCTCTTCATAACCGGACCTGATGTTGTCAAATCTGTAACCAATGAAACTGTAACACAGGTATATAAGTTCTGATAATTGTCATTTAATTCTTTGACCTACATTTCGCTGTATGTGTCATTTTAAAGAATTCGATGCATTCCAACATGAATGATGTACATCATCAAACAAATGCATGATATTGACAGTAACCCATTTTATCACCAAACTGATAATTATAGATTTTGTAATAATTGTCAAATAATTACACCTCATTATATCACTTTTAATACTATCAATTTTCCAAGAATATTAACTATTTTAATCAATAGATTTTGTAATACTAGTTCTGGTAGACTGCAGTAATGTACTTGTTCCTAATATTATTTCTTAAAATAACCACAATTATGATACTTTTGGAATTGTTCTTCAGTCAACCATTATTTATAAGGAATATGCATTGTATAAATGTAATGATTTCACCATCTCAAAAGTTGATTTTGATTGCCTTTTAATTCAACTAGTGCTAATTTGCCTTTTACATTTTGAATAATAACTAGATTATGGGAAGATGACGGTTATGTACACATAAAATTGGTTAAAACTCACAACTGAGGGTCCTAAGTCCCGCGCACCATATTTCTTGATATTGTTTTGCATTTTAACAACTTTACATTTTTCATTTATGACTGGACTGTTTCATATATTTCGGATATACTAGATAGTACTTTCAATCGCCATGCTTGACTGACCATCTGTCATTCTTCAGCTTGGGTGTAGAACAAGATGCACATGATTACATAGTTTTGATTTGATCTTGAAAATATGCTATTTTCGAGTTAAAGGCATATATTTTTTACACATCTTTTGGTTGGATTGTATTCATTACTATGATGTTAGTACTGTCGAAGACTTGACAGATAGTGTTTTATATTTTTTAAATTTTGTATGTTTGCAGCAGTAAAGATTTCATTCTACATATTGTTTGGTCCAAGCTGTTAATGTATGATTTCTACTAAACCATTTTATACCAGCATTGGATATACAACGTATACTGATTAGTCAGAGGCAACCTACACTGATTCTTTACTTATCAATATACATTCCTGATATTTAAAATCAGCGATTGTAAAACTCAGCTATGTGGCTTGATACCTCAAATATGGATCCGACAAACCCCTTGATCAATGAACTCAACAGGGGTGCTAAGAAAATTTTAGGAGGTGGACTGAGCTTATCCTACTCAAACCAAAATGTTATGCAATCAAGCTTGTGGGCAACAGAGACGGAAAAGAAACCAACAGGGGTTAAATCTGTTCTGAAGTAACCGATTGACTTTGATTTGAAGATTACCGACGTTTCCTTGACTAAATGCTGCTGCTAAGGGCAACACAAGGTGACTATTCAGTTGTACACCACATCCCCAATAAATACAAGTATGAACATGTTTGATAGCAAACTATTTTGGAAAAGTAGACGGAAAGTGTCCAGAAAGATGAATCGACCGAAGAGGTACAGTTGAGTGGCCCCCACGCAGTCCTGACTTATCTCCCCTCGACTATTCTGTATGGGGGATTGTAAAAGACATAGTT